>JAHHZJ010001285.1:0-37512 GCA_021437245.1 Aegilops speltoides
TTGTTGAACAACAAAGTGCGCTTACGTGTCGGTCATCAACATTGCATTTTGGCGATTACGGCCCGTTTCGTGGACTATCACTCACTATTTTGGGGTCTCGGGTGACTTCCACGATTAACGAACCGTGGGGTGCGTTTACGTGTCGGTCATCAATACTCGCGGTTTTGTCGATTCTGACCCGTTTCGTGGACTATTACTCACCGTTTTGGGGTCACAAAGTGATTTCCATGCTTGTTGAACTCCAAGGTGCGTTTATGTGTCGGTCATCAACACTGACAGTTTTGGCCGATTCTGGCCCGTTTCGTGGACTATTACTCACTGTTTTGGGGACCCGGAGTGACTTCCACGATTAACGAACCCGGAGTGCGTTTACGTGATGTCATCAACACTCGCGGTTTTGTCGATTCGACCCGTTTCGTGGACTATTACTCACCGTTTTGGGGTCGAAGTGATTTCCATGCTTGTTGAACAACAAAGGCGCTTACGTGTCGGTCATCAACACTTTCGCAGTTTTGGCGATTCGGCCCGTTTCATGGACTATTACTCACTATTTTGGGGTCGGGTGATTTCCATGATTAACGAACCACAGGGGTGCGTTTACGTGTCGATCATCAACACTCGCGGTTTTCTCGATTTGACCCGTTTCGTGGACTATTACTCACCGTTTTGGGGTCACAAAGTGATTTCCATGCTTGTTGAACTCCAAGGTGCGTTTATGTGTCGGTCATCAACACTGACAGTTTTAGCCGATTCTGGCCCGTTTCGTGGACTATTACTCACTGTTTTGGGGACGGGTGACTTCCCGATTAACGAACCACGGGGTGCGTTTACGTGATGGTCATCAACACTCGCGGTTTTGTCGATTCGACCCGTTTCGTGTGGACTATTACTCACCGTTTTGGGGTCGAAGTGATTTCCATGCTTGTTGAACAACAAAGTGCGTTTACGTGTCGGTCATCAACACTTTTCGCGATTTTGGCGATTCGGCCCGTTTTCGTGGACTATTACTCACTATTTTGGGGTCCGGGTGACTTCCACGATTAACGAACCTGGGGTGCGTTTACGTGTCGGTCATCAACACTCGCGGTTTTTGTCGATTCTGACCCGTTTCGTGGACTATTACTCACCGTTTTGGGGTCACAAAGTGATTTCCATGCTTGTTGAACAACAAGGTGCGTTTATGTGTCGGTCATCAACACTCAGCAGATTTTGGCGATTCGGCCCGTTTCGTGGACTATTACTCACTATTTTGGGGTCCGGGTGACTTCCACGATTAACGAACCCGAAGTGCGGGGTGCGTTTACGTGTCGGTCATCAACACTTTCGCGGTTTTGTCGATTGACCCGTTTCGTGGACTATTACTCACCGTTTTGGGGTCCAAAGTGATTTCCATGCTTGTTGAACCCAAAGTGCGTTTATGTGTCGGTCATCAACAGTGATTTGGGCGATTCGGCCCGTTTCATGGACTATTACTCACTGTTTTGGGGTCCGGGTGATTTCCACGATTAACGAACCACAGGGTGCGTTTACGTGTCGGTCATCAACACTTTCGCGGTTTTGTCGATTCGACCCGTTTCATGGACTATTACTCACCGTTTTGGGTCGAAGTGATTTCCATGCTTGTTGAACCCCAAGGTGCGCTTACGTGTCGGTCATCAACATTTGTGATTTTGGCGATTCTGGCCCGTTTTCGTGGACTATCACTCACTATTTTGGGGTCTCGGGTGACTTCCACGATTAACGAACCGTGGGGTGCGTTTACGTGTCGGTCATCAATACTCGCGGTTTTGTCGATTGACCCGTTTCGTGGACTATTACTCACCGTTTTGGGGACACAAAGTGATTTCCATGCTTGTTGAACTCAAGGTGCGTTTATGTGTCGGTCATCAACACGATGATTTTGGCGATTCGGCCCGTTTCGTGGACTATTACTCACTGTTTTGGGGACGGGTGACTTCCACGATTAACGAACCCGAGTGCGTTTACGTGATGTCATCAACACTCGCGGTTTTGTCGATTGACCCGTTTCGTGGACTATTACTCACCGTTTTGGGGTCGAAGTGATTTCCATGCTTGTTGAACAACAAAGTGCGCTTACGTGTCGGTCATCAACACTTCGCGATTTTGGCGATTCGGCCCTTTTCATGGACTATTACTCACTATTTTGGGGTCCGGGTAATTTCCATGATTAACGAACCACAGGGTGCGTTTACGTGTCGGTCATCAACTTTTCGCGGTTTTGTCGATTCGACCCGTTTCGTGGACTATTACTCACCGTTTTGGGGTCACAAAGTGATTTCCATGCTTGTTGAACAAGGTGCGCTTACGTGTAGGTCATCCACAGGCCCGCGACTATTACTCATTGTTTTGGGGTCTCGGGTGACTTCGATTAATGAACCACAGGGGTGCTATTACGTGTCGGTCATCAACACTAGCGGTTTTTGGCGATTCGGCCCGTTTGTGGACTATTACTCACTTTTTTTGGGACCGGGTGATTTCCACGATTAACGAACCACGGGAAGTGCGTTTCGTGTCGTCATCAACACTCGCGGTTTTGTCGATTCGACCCGTTTCGTGGACTATTACTCACCGTTTTGGGGTCGAAGTGATTTCCATGCTTGTTGAACAACAAGGTGCGCTTACGTGTCGGTCATCAACACTCGCGATTTTGGCGATTCGGCCCGTTTCGTGGACTATTACTCACTATTTTGGGGTCCGGGTGACTTCCACGATTAACGAACCCGGGGTGCGTTTACGTGTCGGTCATCAACACTTCGCGGTTTTGTCGATTGACCCGTTTAGTGGACTATTACTCACCGTTTTGGGGTCACAAAGTGATTTCCATGCTTGTTGAACTCCAAGGTGCGTTTACGTGTCGGTCGTCAACAACTACCAGTTTTGCCGATTCTGGCCCGTTTCGTGGACTATTACTCACTGTTTTGGGGTCACGGAGTGACTTCCACGATTAACGAACCACAGGGTGCGTTTACGTGTCGGTCATCAACACTTTCGCGGTTTTGTCGATTCTGACCCGTTTCATGGACTATTACTCACCGTTTTGGGATCCCGAAGTGATTTCCATGCTTGTTGAACAACAAGGCGCGCTTACGTGTCGGTCATCAACACTCGCAGTTTTCGCCGATTCTGGCCCGTTTCGTGGACTATCACTCACTATTTTGGGGTCTCGGAGTGACTTCCACGATTAACGAACCGTGGGGTGCGTTTACGTGTCGGTCATCAATACTCGCGGTTTTTGTCGATTCTGACCCGTTTCATGGACTATTACTCACCGTTTGGGGACACAAAGTGATTTCCATGCTTGTTGAACTCCAAGGTGCGTTTATGTGTCGGTCATCAACACTGACAGTTTTGGCGATTCTGGCCCGTTTCGTGGACTATTACTCACTGTTTTGGGGACCCGGAGTGACTTCCACGATTAACGAACCCGGAGTGCGTTTACGTGATGTCATCAACACTTTCGCGGTTTTGTCGATTCGACCCGTTTAGTGGACTATTACTCACCGTTTTGGGGTCGAAGTGATTTCCATGCTTGTTGAACAACAAAGGCGCGCTTACGTGTCGGTCATCAACACTCGCGATTTTGGCGATTCGGCCCTTTTCATGGACTATTACTCACTATTTTGGGGTCCGGGTAATTTCCATGATTAACGAACCCTGGGGTGCGTTTACGTGTCGGTCATCAACACTCGCGGTTTTGTCGATTCTGACCCGTTTCGTGGACTATTACTCACCGTTTTGGGGTCACAAAGTGATTTCCATGCTTGTTGAACCCCAAGGTGCGCTTACGTGTCGGTCATCACATTGGCAGTTTTGGCGATTCTGGCCCGTTTCGTGGACTATTACTCACTGTTTTGGGGTCTCGGGTGGGAACCCGGGTGCTATTACGTGTTGGTCATTCCGGTTTTAACGAACCCATTTGTGGACTAATACTCACGTTTCGTGATTTCATTAACGAACAGGGCGGTGCGTTTGCGTGTCGGTTTTCGGGTTTTTGTCGATTCTGACCCGTTTCGTGGACTATTACTCACCGTTTTGGGGTCGAAGTGATTTCCATGCTTGTTGAACAACAAAGGTGCGCTTACGTGTCGGTCATCAACACTTCGCGATTTTGGCGATTCGGCCCGTTTCGTGGACTATTACTCACTATTTTGGGGTCCGGGTGACTTCCA
Source organism: Aegilops speltoides (assembly GCA_021437245.1). NCBI lineage: Eukaryota > Viridiplantae > Streptophyta > Magnoliopsida > Poales > Poaceae > Aegilops > Aegilops speltoides. Next base: position 4,191 of record JAHHZJ010001285.1, read on the forward strand.
CGATTAACGAACCCGGGGTGCGTTTACGTGTCGGTCATCAACACTCGCGGTTTTGTCGATTCTGACCCGTTTCGTGGACTATTACTCACCGTTTTGGGGTCACAAAGTGATTTCCATGCTTGTTGAACTCCAAGGTGCGTTTACGTGTCGGTCATCAACTTGGTGAGTTTGGCGATTCGGCCCGTTTCGTGGACTATTACTCACTGTTTTGGGGTCCGGGTGACTTCCACGATTAACGAACCCGGGGTGCGTTTACGTGATCGGTCATCAACTTTTCGCGGTTTTGTCGATTTGACCCGTTTCATGGACTATTACTCACCGTTTTGGGGTCGAAGTGATTTCCATGCTTGTTGAACAACAAAGTGCGCTTACGTGTCGGTCATCAACACTGCGATTTTGGCGATTCGGCCCGTTTCGTGGACTATACTCACTATTTTGGGGTCTCGGAGTGACTTCCACGATTAACGAACCGTGGGGTGCGTTTACGTGTCGGTCATCAATACTCGCGGTTTTTGTCGATTCTGACCCGTTTCATGGACTATTACTCACCGTTTTGGGACACCAAGTGATTTCCATGCTTGTTGAACTCCAAGGTGCGTTTATGTGTCGGTCATCAACACTGACAGTTTTGGCCGATTCTGGCCCGTTTCGTGGACTATTACTCACCGTTTTGGGGACCCGGAGTGACTTCCACGATTAACGAACCCCGGGGTGCGTTTACGTGATGTCATCAACTTTCGCGGTTTTGTCGATTCGACCCGTTTCGTGGACTATTACTCACCGTTTTGGGGTCGAAGTGATTTCCATGCTTGTTGAACAACAAAGTGCGCTTACGTGTCGGTCATCAACACTCGCGATTTTGGCGATTCGGCCCGTTTCGTGGACTATTACTCACTATTTTGGGGTCCGGGTGACTTCCACGATTAACGAACCCGGGGTGCGTTTACGTGTCGGTCATCAACACGGTTTTTGTCGATTTTTTCGCGGGGGTTTTCCATGCTTGTTCGATTGACCCACGTGTGATTTTTTCGTGGACTATTACTCACCGTTTTGGGGTCACAAAGTGATTTCCATGCTTGTTGAACTCAAGGTGCGTTTATGTGTCGGTCGTCAACATTAGCAGTTTTGGCGATTCGGCCCGTTTCGTGGACTATTACTCACTGTTTTGGGGTCCGGGTGACTTCCACGATTAACGAACCCAGGGTGCGTTTACGTGATGTCATCAACACTTCGCGGTTTTGTCGATTTGACCCGTTTCGTGGACTATTACTCACCGTTTTGGGGTCGAAGTGATTTCCATGCTTGTTGAACAACAAAGTGCGCTTACGTGTCGGTCATCAACACTCTTGCAGTTTTGGCGATTCGGCCCGTTTCGTGGACTATTACTCACTATTTTGGGGTCGGGTGATTTCCGATTAACGAACCCGGGGTGCGTTTACGTGTCGGTCATCAACACTCGCGGTTTTTGTCGATCCTGACCCGTTTCGTGGACTATTACTCACCGTTTTGGGGTCACAAAGTGATTTCCATGCTTGTTGAACTCCAAGGTGCGTTTATGTGTCGGTCATCAAACGGCAGATTTTGGCGATTCTGGCCCGTTTCGTGGACTATTACTCACTGTTTTGGGGTCCGGGTGACTTCCACGATTAACGAACCACAGGGTGCGTTTACGTGATCGGTCATCAACACTTTCGCGGTTTTGTCGATTCGACCCGTTTCATGGACTATTACTCACCGTTTTGGGTCGAAGTGATTTCCATGCTTGTTGAACAACAAAGTGCGCTTACGTGTCGGTCATCAACATTTCGATTTTGGCGATTCGGCCCGTTTCGTGGACTATCACTCACTATTTTGGGGTCTCGGAGTGACTTCCACGATTAACGAACCGTGGGGTGCGTTTACGTGTCGGTCATCAATACTCGCGGTTTTTGTCGATTGACCCGTTTCGTGGACTATTACTCACCGTTTGGGGACACAAAGTGATTTCCATGCTTGTTGAACTCCAAGGTGCGTTTATGTGTCGGTCATCAACAACGGCATTTTGGCGATTCTGGCCCGTTTCGTGGACTATTACTCACTGTTTTGGGGACGGGTGACTTCCACGATTAACGAACCCGGGGTGCGTTTACGTGATGTCATCAACACTCGCGGTTTTGTCGATTGACCCGTTTCGTGGACTATTACTCACCGTTTTGGGGTCGAAGTGATTTCCATGCTTGTTGAACAACAAAGCGCGCTTACGTGTCGGTCATCAACACTCGCGATTTTGGCGATTCGGCCCTTTTCATGGACTATTACTCACTATTTTGGGGTCCGGGTAATTTCCATGATTAACGAACCACAGGGTGCGTTTACGTGTCGGTCATCAACACTTTCGCGGTTTTTGTCGATTCTGACCCGTTTCGTGGACTATTACTCACCGTTTTGGGGTCACAAAGTGATTTCCATGCTTGTTGAACCCCAAGGTGCGCTTACGTGTGGTCATCCACATTGTGAGTTTTGGCGATTCTGGCCCGTTTGTGGACTATTACTCATTGTTTTGGGGTCTCGGGTGACTTCCGATTAATGAACCACAGGGTGCTATTAGTGTGCTTGTTGAACTCCAAGGTCATCAACACTAGCGATTTTGGCGATTCGGCCCGTTTTGTGGACTATTACTCACTGTTTTGGGGACCGGGTGATTTCCACGATTAACGAACCACAGGTGCGTTTACGTGTCGGTCATCAACACTTTCGCTTTTTTGTCGATTCTGAACCGTTTCGTGGACTATTACTCACCGTTTTGGGGTCCTGAAGTGATTTCCATGCTTGTTGAACAACAAGGTGCGCTTACGTGTCGGTCATCAACACTCGACGATTTTGGCGATTCGGCCCGTTTCGTGGACTATTACTCACTATTTTGGGGTCCGGGTGACTTCCACGATTAACGAACCGGGGTGCGTTTACGTGTCGGTCATCAACTTTTCGCGGTTTTGTCGATTGACCCGTTTCATGGACTATTACTCACCGTTTTGGGGTCACAAAGTGATTTCCATGCTTGTTGAACTCCAAAGTGCGTTTATGTGTCGGTCGTCAACAACAGAGTTTGGCGATTCGGCCCGTTTCGTGGACTATTACTCACTGTTTTGGGGTCCGGGTGACTTCCATGATTAACGAACCCAGGGTGCGTTTACGTGTCGGTCATCAACACTCGCGGTTTTGTCGATTGACCCGTTTCATGGACTATTACTCACCGTTTTGGGGTCGAAGTGATTTCCATGCTTGTTGAACAACAAAGTGCGCTTACGTGTCGGTCATCAACATTCGCGATTTTGGCGATTCGGCCCGTTTTCGTGGACTATTACTCACTATTTTGGGGTCTCGGGTGACTTCCACGATTAACGAACCGTGGGGTGCGTTTACGTGTCGATCATCAATACTCGCGGTTTTTGTCGATTGACCCGTTTCGTGGACTATTACTCACCGTTTTGGGGACACAAAGTGATTTCCATGCTTGTTGAACTCCAAGGTGCGTTTATGTGTCGGTCATCAACAACGTGATTTTGGCGATTCTGGCCCGTTTCGTGGACTATTACTCACTGTTTTGGGGACGGGTGACTTCCACGATTAACGAACCCAGGGTGCGTTTACGTGATGTCATCAACACTTTCGCGGTTTTGTCGATTCGACCCGTTTCGTGGACTATTACTCACCGTTTTGGGGTCGAAGTGATTTCCATGCTTGTTGAACAACAAAGGTGCGCTTACGTGTCGGTCATCAACACTCGCGAGTTTTGGCGATTCGGCCCGTTTCGTGGACTATTACTCACTATTTTGGGGTCCGGGTGACTTCCACGATTAACGAACCACGGGGTGCGTTTACGTGTCGCGGTCATTTTCGCGGTTTTGTCGATTTTGACCCGTTTCGTGGACTATTACTCACCGTTTTGGGACACAAAGTGATTTCCATGCTTGTTGAACTCCAAGGTGCGTTTATGTGTCGGTCATCAACACTTGCGAGTTTTGGCGATTCGGCCCGTTTCGTGGACTATTACTCACTGTTTTGGGGACCGGGTGACTTCCACGATTAACGAACCCGGGTGCGTTTATGTGATGTCATCAACACTTCGCGGTTTTTGTCGATTCGACCCGTTTCGTGGACTATTACTCACCGTTTTGGGGTCGAAGTGATTTCCATGCTTGTTGAACAACAAAGGTGCGCTTACGTGTCGGTCATCAACACTCGCAATTTTGGCCGATTCTGGCCCGTTTCGTGGACTATTACTCACTATTTTGGGGTCGAGTGATTTCCACGATTAACGAACCCTGGGGTGCGTTTACGTGTCGGTCATCAACACTCGCGGTTTTCTCGATTGACCCGTTTCGTGGACTATTACTCACCGTTTTGGGGTCCCAAAGTGATTTCCATTCTTGTTGAACTCCAAGGTGCGTTTATGTGTCGGTCGTCAACACTTGTGATTTTGGCGATTCGGCCCGTTTCGTGGACTATTACTCACTGTTTTGGGGACCGGGTGACTTCCACGATTAACGAACCACAGGGTGCGTTTACGTGATGGTCATCAACACTTTCGCGGTTTTGTCGATTCGACCCGTTTCGTGGACTATTACTCACCGTTTTGGGGTCGAAGTGATTTCCATGCTTGTTGAACAACAAAGGTGCGCTTACGTGTCGGTCATCAACACTTCGATTTTGGCGATTCGGCCCGTTTAGTGGACTATCACTCACTATTTTGGGGTCTCGGGTGACTTCCACGATTAACGAACCGTGGGGTGCGTTTACGTGTCGGTCATCAATACTCGCGGTTTTGTCGATTTGACCCGTTTCATGGACTATTACTCACCGTTTGGGGACACAAAGTGATTTCCATGCTTGTTGAACTCCAAGGTGCGTTTATGTGTCGGTCATCAACACTTGGCAGATTTTGGCGATTCGGCCCGTTTCGTGGACTATTACTCACTGTTTTGGGGACCGGGTGACTTCACGATTAACGAACCCGGGGTGCGTTTACGTGATGTCATCAACACTCGCGGTTTTGTCGATTCGACCCGTTTCATGGACTATTACTCACCGTTTTGGGGTCGAAGTGATTTCCATGCTTGTTGAACAACAAAGCGCGCTTACGTGTCGGTCATCAACACTCGCGATTTTGGCGATTCGGCCCGTTTTCATGGACTATTACTCACTATTTTGGGGTCCGGGTAATTTCCATGATTAACGAACCACAGGGGTGCGTTTACGTGTCGGTCATCAACACTCGCGGTTTTTCGATTGACCCGTTTTCGTGGACTATTACTCACCGTTTTGGGGTCACAAAGTGATTTCCATGCTTGTTGAACCCAAGGTGCGCTTACGTGTCGGTCATCACATTGTGATTTTGGCGATTGGCCCGTTTCGTGGACTATTACTCCGTTTTGGGGTGGACTATTACTCATTCATTTTGGGGTCGATTCGACCCGGGTGACTTACTCACCGTTTTTAAGTGATTTCCATGCTTGTTGAACAACAATTGCGTGCGTGTCGGTCATCAACACTAGCTGATTTTGGCGATTCGGCCCGTTTCGTGGACTATCACTCACTATTTTGGGGTCTCGGGTGATTTCCACGATTAACGAACCCTGGGGTGCGTTTACGTGTCGGACCTCAACACTCGCGTTTTTTGTCGATTCTGAACCGTTTCGTGGACTATTACTCACCGTTTTGGGGACACAAAGTGATTTCCATGCTTGTTGAACTCCAAGGTGCGTTTATGTGTCGGTCATCAACAACGCGACATTTTGGCGATTCGGCCCGTTTGGTGGACTATTACTCACTGTTTTGGGGACCCGGAGTGACTTCCACGATTAACGAACCCCGGGGTGCGTTTATGTGATGTCATCAACACTCGCGGTTTTTGTCGATTCTGACCCGTTTCATGGACTATTACTCACCGTTTTGGGGTCCCGAAGTGATTTCCATGCTTGTTGAACAACAAAGGTGCGCTTACGTGTCGGTCATCAACACTCACGATTTTGGCTGATTCGGCCCGTTTTCATGGACTATTACTCACTATTTTGGGGTCCGGGTAATTTCCATGATTAACGAACCACAGGGTGCGTTTACGTGTCGGTCATCAACACTTTCGCGGTTTTTCTCGATTTGACCCGTTTAGTGGACTATTACTCACCGTTTTGGGTCACAAAGTGATTTCCATGCTTGTTGAACTCCAAGGTGCGTTTATGTGTCGGTCGTCAACAACAGCGGTTTTGGCGATTCGGCCCGTTTCGTGGACTATTACTCACTGTTTTGGGGACCCGGAGTGACTTCCACGATTAACGAACCCTGGGGTGCGTTTACGTGATGGTCATCAACACTCGCGGTTTTGTCGATTCTGACCCATTTCGTGGACTATTACTCACCGTTTTGGGATCCCGAAGTGATTTCCATGCTTGTTGAACAACAAGGCGCGCTTACGTGTCGGTCATCAACACTCGCGATTTTGCCGATTCGGCCCGTTTCGTGGACTATCACTCACTATTTTGGGGTCTCGGAGTGACTTCCACGATTAACGAACCGTGGGGTGCGTTTACGTGTCGGTCATCAATACTCGCGGTTTTTGTCGATTCTGACCCGTTTCGTGGACTATTACTCACCGTTTTGGGGACACAAAGTGATTTCCATGCTTGTTGAACTCAAGGTGCGTTTATGTGTCGGTCGTCAACAGCGGCAGTTTTGGCGATTCGGCCCGTTTCGTGGACTATTACTCACTGTTTTGGGGACGGGTGACTTCCACGATTAACGAACCCGGAGTGCGTTTACGTGATGTCATCAACTTTCGCGGTTTTGTCGATTTGACCCGTTTTGTGGACTATTACTCACCGTTTTGGGGTCGAAGTGATTTCCATGCTTGTTGAACAACAAAGCGGCGCTTACGTGTCGGTCATCAACACTCGCGATTTTGGCGATTCGGCCCGTTTTCATGGACTATTACTCACTATTTTGGGGTCGGGTAATTTCCATGATTAACGAACCACAGGGTGCGTTTACGTGTCGGTCATCAACACTTTCGCGGTTTTCTCGATTGACCCGTTTAGTGGACTATTACTCACCGTTTTGGGGTCACAAAGTGATTTCCATGCTTGTTGAACTCAAGGTGCGCTTATGTGTCGGTCGTCACTGCTTGAGTTTTGGCGATTCTGGCCCGTTTAGTGGACTATTACTCACTGTTTTGGGGTCCCGGGGTGACTTCCACGATTAACGAACCCTGGGGTGCGTTTACGTGTCGGTCATCAACACTTTCGCGGTTTTGTCGATTCTGACCCGTTTCGTGGACTATTACTCACCGTTTTGGGGTCCGAAGTGATTTCCATGCTTGTTGAACAACAAAGGGTGCGTTTACGTGTCGGTCATCAACACTTCGCGTTTTTGTCGATTCGACCCGTTTTCGTGGACTATCAACCAAAGTGATTTCCATGATTTGGTGCGTTTCGGCCCGTTTCGTGGACTATTACTCACTGTTTTGGGGTCCGGGTGATTTCCATGATTAACGAACCCAGGGTGCGTTTACGTGTCGGTCATCAACACTCGCGGTTTTGTCGATTCGACCCGTTTCATGGACTATTACTCACCGTTTTGGGTCGAAGTGATTTCCATGCTTGTTGAACAACAAAGGTGCGCTTACGTGTCGGTCATCAACACTCGCAGTTTTGGCGATTCGGCCCGTTTAGTGGACTATCACTCACTATTTTGGGGTCTCGGAGTGACTTCCACGATTAACGAACCGTGGGGTGCGTTTACGTGTCGGTCATCAATACTCGCGGTTTTTGTCGATTCTGACCCGTTTCGTGGACTATTACTCACCGTTTGGGGACACAAAGTGATTTCCATGCTTGTTGAACTCCAAGGTGCGTTTATGTGTCGGTCATCAACACTGACAGTTTTGGCCGATTCTGGCCCGTTTCGTGGACTATTACTCACTGTTTTGGGGACCCGGAGTGACTTCCACGATTAACGAACCCCGGGGTGCGTTTACGTGATGTCATCAACACTCGCGGTTTTTGTCGATTCTGACCCGTTTCGTGGACTATTACTCACCGTTTTGGGGTCCCGAAGTGATTTCCATGCTTGTTGAACAACAAGGCGCGCTTACGTGTCGGTCATCAACACTCGCAGATTTTGGCGATTCGGCCCGTTTTCATGGACTATTACTCACTATTTTGGGGTCCGGGTAATTTCCATGATTAACGAACCACAGGGTGCGTTTACGTGTCGGTCATCAACTTTTCGCGGTTTTCTCGATTTTGACCCGTTTCGTGGACTATTACTCACCGTTTTGGGGTCACAAAGTGATTTCCATGCTTGTTGAACTCCAAGGTGCGTTTATGTGTCGGTCGTCACAATTTTGGCGATTCTGGCCCGTTTCGTGGACTATTACTCATTGTTTTGGCGATTCTGGCCCGTTTAGTGGACTATTACTCACTGTTTTGGGGACGGGTGACTTCCACGATTAACGAACCACGGGGTGCGTTTACGTGATCGGTCATCAACTTTTCGCGGTTTTTGTCGATTCGACCCGTTTCGTGGACTATTACTCACCGTTTTGGGGTCGAAGTGATTTCCATGCTTGTTGAACAACAAAGGTGCGCTTACGTGTCGGTCATCAACACTTTCGCGATTTTGGCGATTCGGCCCGTTTCGTGGACTATTACTCACTATTTTGGGGTCGGGTGACTTCCACGATTAACGAACCGTGGGGTGCGTTTACGTGTCGGTCATCAATACTCGCGGTTTTGTCGATTGACCCGTTTCGTGGACTATTACTCACCGTTTTGGGGTCACAAAGTGATTTCCATGCTTGTTGAACTCCAAGGTGCGTTTATGTGTCGGTCATCAACAACGGCATTTTGGCGATTCTGGCCCGTTTCGTGGACTATTACTCACTGTTTTGGGGTCCGGGTGACTTCCACGATTAACGAACCCGGGGTGCGTTTACGTGATGTCATCAACACTCGCGGTTTTGTCGATTGACCCGTTTCATGGACTATTACTCACCGTTTGGGGTCGAAGTGATTTCCATGCTTGTTGAACAACAAAGTGCGCTTACGTGTCGGTCATCAACACTCACGATTTTGGCGATTCGGCCCGTTTTCGTGGACTATTACTCACTATTTTGGGGTCTCGGGTGATTTCCCGATTAACGAACCCTGGGGTGCGTTTACGTGTCGGTCATCAACACTCGCGGTTTTTGTCGATTCTGACCCGTTTCGTGGACTATTACTCACCGTTTTGGGGTCACAAAGTGATTTCCATGCTTGTTGAACTCCAAGGTGCGTTTATGTGTCGGTCGTCAACACTGACAGTTTTAGCCGATTCTGGCCCGTTTCGTGGACTATTACTCACTGTTTTGGGGACCGGAAGTGACTTCCACGATTAACGAACCGGGGTGCGTTTACGTGATGTCATCAACTTTTCGCGGTTTTGTCGATTCGACCCGTTTCGTGGACTATTACTCACCGTTTTGGGGTCGAAGTGATTTCCATGCTTGTTGAACAACAAAGTGCGCTTACGTGTCGGTCATCAACACTCGCAGTTTTGGCGATTCGGCCCGTTTCGTGGACTATTACTCACTATTTTGGGGTCCGGGTGACTTCCACGATTAACGAACCCAGGGTGCGTTTACGTGTCGGTCATCAACACTCGCGGTTTTGTCGATTGACCCGTTTCGTGGACTATTACTCACCGTTTTGGGGTCACAAAGTGATTTCCATGCTTGTTGAACTCCAAGGTGCGTTTATGTGTCGGTCATCAACAAGCAGTTTTGGCGATTCGGCCCGTTTAGTGGACTATTACTCACTGTTTTGGGGACGGGTGACTTCCACGATTAACGAACCCGGGTGCGTTTACGTGATGATGTCATCAACACTCGCGGTTTTGTCGATTCGACCCGTTTCATGGACTATTACTCACCGTTTTGGGGTCCGAAGTGATTTCCATGCTTGTTGAACAACAAAGGCGCTTACGTGTCGGTCATCAACACTCACGATTTTGGCGATTCGGCCCGTTTCGTGGACTATTACTCACTATTTTGGGGTCTCGGGTGATTTCCACGATTAACGAACCCGTGGGGTGCGTTTACGTGTCGATCATCAATACTCGCGGTTTTGTCGATTGACCCGTTTAGTGGACTATTACTCACCGTTTGGGGTCACAAAGTGATTTCCATGCTTGTTGAACTCCAAGGTGCGTTTATGTGTCGGTCGTCAACAACAGCATTTTGGCGATTCTGGCCCGTTTCGTGGACTATTACTCACTGTTTTGGGGACCCGGAGTGACTTCCACGATTAACGAACCCCAGGGTGCGTTTACGTGATGTCATCAACTTTCGCGGTTTTGTCGATTCGACCCGTTTCGTGGACTATTACTCACCGTTTTGGGGTCGAAGTGATTTCCATGCTTGTTGAACAACAAAGCGGCGCTTACGTGTCGGTCATCAACACTCGAGTTTTGGCGATTCGGCCCGTTTTCATGGACTATTACTCACTATTTTGGGGTCGGGTAATTTCCATGATTAACGAACCACACGGTGCGTTTACGTGTCGGTCATCAACACTTTCGCGGTTTTGTCGATTTGACCCGTTTCGTGGACTATTACTCACCGTTTGGGGTCACAAAGTGATTTCCATGCTTGTTGAACCCAAGGTGCGTTTATGTGTCGGTCATCAACATTGACAGTTTTGGCGATTCGGCCCGTTTCGTGGACTATTACTCATTGTTTTGGGGACGGGTGACTTCCACGATTAACGAACCCAGGGTGCGTTTACGTGATGGTCATCAACACTTTCGCGGTTTTGTCGATTCGACCCGTTTCATGGACTATTACTCACCGTTTTGGGGTCCAAGTGATTTCCATGCTTGTTGAACAAAAAGTGCAACTTACGTGTCAGGCGATTTTGGCGATTACGTGTCGGTGGACTAACACTCACTATTTTGGGGTCTCGGGTGACTTCCACGATTCAGGTGTGCGTTTACGTGTGATCATCAACTCGCGGTTTTTGTCCGTTTCGTGGACTATTACTCACCGTTTTGGGGTCACAAAGTGATTTCCATGCTTGTTGAAAACAAGGTGCGCTTACGTGTCGATCGTCAACACTTGGCAGATTTTGGCGATTCGGCCCGTTTCGTGGACTATTACTCACTATTTTGGGGTCCGGGTGACTTCCACGATTAACGAACCGGGGTGCGTTTACGTGTCGGTCATCAACACTTTCGCGGTTTTGTCGATTTTGACCCGTTTCGTGGACTATTACTCACCGTTTTGGGGTCACAAAGTGATTTCCATGCTTGTTGAACAACAAAGTGCGTTTTACTCGTGTCGGTCGTCAATTTTGGGGCAGTTTTGGCGATTCGGCCCGTTTCATGGACTATTACTCACTGTTTTGGGGTCCGGGTGACTTCCATGATTAACGAACCACAGGGTGCGTTTACGTGTCGGTCATCAACTTTCGCGGTTTTGTCGATTCGACCCGTTTCGTGGACTATTACTCACCGTTTTGGGGTCGAAGTGATTTCCATGCTTGTTGAACAACAAAGTGCGCTTACGTGTCGGTCATCAACACTCGAGTTTTGGCGATTCGGCCCGTTTCGTGGACTATCACTCACTATTTTGGGGTCTCGGGTGACTTCCACGATTAACGAACCGTGGGGTGCGTTTACGTGTCGGTCATCAATACTCGCGGTTTTGTCGATTGACCCGTTTCGTGGACTATTACTCACCGTTTTGGGGACACAAAGTGATTTCCATGCTTGTTGAACTCCAAGGTGCGTTTATGTGTCGGTCATCAACACTTGGCATTTTGGCGATTCGGCCCGTTTCGTGGACTATTACTCACTGTTTTGGGGACGGGTGACTTCCACGATTAACGAACCCGAAGTGCGTTTACGTGATGTCATCAACTTTTCGCGGTTTTGTCGATTGACCCGTTTCGTGGACTATTACTCACCGTTTTGGGGTCGAAGTGATTTCCATGCTTGTTGAACAACAAAGTGCGCTTACGTGTCGGTCATCAACACTCGCGATTTTGGCGATTACGGCCCGTTTCATGGACTATTACTCACTATTTTGGGGTCCGGGTAATTTCCACGATTAACGAACCACAGGGTGCGTTTACGTGTCGGTCATCAACACTCGCGGTTTTTCTCTATTTGACCCGTTTCGTGGACTATTACTCACCGTTTTGGGGTCACAAAGTGATTTCCATGCTTGTTGAACTCCAAGGTGCGTTTATGTGTCGGTCGTCAACACTGACAGTTTTAGCCGATTCTGGCCCGTTTCGTGGACTATTACTCACTGTTTTGGGGACCCGAAGTGACTTCCACGATTAACGAACCCTGGGTGCGTTTACGTGATGGTCATCAACACTCGCGGTTTTTGTCGATTCTGACCCATTTCGTGGACTATTACTCGCCGTTTTGGGATCCCGAAGTGATTTCCATGCTTGTTGAACAACAAGGCGCGCTTACGTGTCGGTCATCAACACTTTCGCGATTTTGGCGATTCGGCCCGTTTCGTGGACTATTACTCACTGTTTTGGGGACCCGGAGTGACTTCCACGATTAACGAACCGTGGGGTGCGTTTACGTGTCGGTCATCAATACTCGCGGTTTTTGTCGATTCTGACCCGTTTCATGGACTATTACTCACCGTTTTGGGGACACAAAGTGATTTCCATGCTTGTTGAACTCCAAGGTGCGTTTATGTGTCGGTCATCAACACGGCAGTTTTGGCGATTCGGCCCGTTTCGTGGACTATTACTCACTGTTTTGGGGACCGGGTGACTTCCACGATTAACGAACCCGGGGTGCGTTTATGTGATGTCATCAACTTTCGCGGTTTTGTCGATTCGACCCGTTTCGTGGACTATTACTCACGTTTTGGGGTCGAAGTGATTTCCATGCTTGTTGAACAACAAAGCGCGCTTACGTGTCGGTCATCAACACTCACAGTTTTGGCGATTACGGCCGTTTTCATGGACTATTACTCACTATTTTGGGGTCCGGGTAATTTCCATGATTAACGAACCACTGGGGTGCGTTTACGTGTCGATCATCAACACTTTCGCGGTTTTCTCGATTTTGACCCGTTTCGTGGACTATTACTCACCGTTTTGGGGTCACAAAGTGATTTCCATGCTTGTTGAACTCCAAGGTGCGTTTATGTGTCGGTCGTCAACTTTGGCAGTTTTGGCGATTCGGCCCGTTTCGTGGACTATTACTCACTGTTTTGGGGACCGGGTGACTTCCACGATTAACGAACCACGGGGTGCGTTTACGTGATGGTCATCAACTTTCGCGGTTTTGTCGATTCGACCCGTTTCGTGGACTATTACTCACCGTTTTGGGGTCGAAGTGATTTCCATGCTTGTTGAACAACAAAGTGCGCTTACGTGTCGGTCATCAACACTCGCGATTTTGGCGATTCGGCCCGTTTCGTGGACTATTACTCACTATTTTGGGGTCTCGGGTGACTTCCACGATTAACGAACCCGGGGTGCGTTTACGTGTCGGTCATCAATACTCGCGGTTTTGTCGATTCTGACCCGTTTCGTGGACTATTACTCACCGTTTTGGGGACACAAAGTGATTTCCATGCTTGTTGAACTCCAAGGTGCGTTTATGTGTCGGTCATCAACACTGACAGTTTTGGCCGATTCTGGCCCGTTTCGTGGACTATTACTCACTGTTTTGGGGACCCGGAGTGACTTCCACGATTAACGAACCCCGGGGTGCGTTTATGTGATGTCATCAACACTCGCGGTTTTTGTCGATTCTGACCCGTTTCATGGACTATTACTCACCGTTTTGGGGTCCCGAAGTGATTTCCATGCTTGTTGAACAACAAGGCGCGCTTACGTGTCGGTCACCAACACTCACAGTTTTGGCTGATTCTGGCCCGTTTTCATGGACTATTACTCACTATTTTATGGTCCCGGAGTAATTTCCATGATTAACGAACCCTAGGGTGCGTTTACGTGTCGGTCATCAACACTCGCGGTTTTTCTCTATTTTGACCCGTTTCGTGGACTATTACTCACCGTTTTGGGGTCACAAAGTGATTTCCATGCTTGTTGAACTCCAAGGTGCGTTTATGTGTCGGTCGTCACACTTGCAGTTTTGCGATTTTGGCGATTCGGCCCGTTTCGTGGACTATTACTCACTATTTTGGGGTCTCGGGTGACTTCCACGATTAACGAACCCGTGGGTGCGTTCGTGTCGGTCATCAATTTTCGCGGTTTTGTCGATTTGACCCGTTTCGTGGACTATTACTCACCGTTTTGGGGTCACAAAGTGATTTCCATGCTTGTTGAACAACAAAGTGCGTTTATGTGTCGGTCATCAAACTTTTCGCAGTTTTGGCGATTCGGCCCGTTTCGTGGACTATTACTCACTATTTTGGGGACGGGTGACTTCCACGATTAACGAACGCAGTTTTGGCGATTCTGGCCCGTTTCGTGGGGTGCGTTTACGTGTGATGTCATCAACACTCGCGGTTTTTGTCGATTCGACCCGTTTCGTGGACTATTACTCACCGTTTTGGGGTCGAAGTGATTTCCATGCTTGTTGAACAACAAAGGTGCGCTTACGTGTCGGTCATCAACACTGCGATTTTGGCGATTCGGCCCGTTTCGTGGACTATTACTCACTATTTTGGGGTCCGGGTAATTTCCACGATTAACGAACCCAGGGTGCGTTTACGTGTCGGTCATCAACACTTTCGCGGTTTTTCGATTTTGACCCGTTTAGTGGACTATTACTCACCGTTTTGGGGTCACAAAGTGATTTCCATGCTTGTTGAACTCAAAGTGCGTTTATGTGTCGGTCGTCAACACTATTTTGGGGCAGTTTTGGCGATTCTGGCCCGTTTCGTGGACTATTACTCACTGTTTTGGGGACCCGGGGTGACTTCCACGATTAACGAACCCTGGGGTGCGTTTACGTGATGGTCATCAACTTTCGCGGTTTTGTCGATTCGACCCGTTTCGTGGACTATTACTCACCGTTTTGGGGTCGAAGTGATTTCCATGCTTGTTGAACAACAAAGCGGCGCTTACGTGTCGGTCATCAACTTTCGCGATTTTGGCGATTCGGCCCGTTTAGTGGACTATCACTCACTATTTTGGGGTCTCGGGTGACTTCCACGATTAACGAACCGTGGGGTGCGTTTACGTGTCGGTCATCAATACTCGCGGTTTTGTCGATTCGACCCGTTTCGTGGACTATTACTCACCGTTTGGGGACACAAAGTGATTTCCATGCTTGTTGAACTCAAGGTGCGTTTATGTGTCGGTCGTCAACACGACAGTTTTGGCGATTCGGCCCGTTTAGTGGACTATTACTCACTGTTTTGGGGACGGGTGACTTCCACGATTAACGAACCCGGAGTGCGTTTACGTGATGTCATCAACACTCGCGGTTTTGTCGATTCGACCCGTTTCGTGGACTATTACTCACCGTTTTGGGGTCGAAGTGATTTCCATGCTTGTTGAACAACAAAGGCGCTTACGTGTCGGTCATCAACACTCGCGATTTTGGCGATTCGGCCCGTTTTCATGGACTATTACTCACTATTTTGGGGTCCGGGTAATTTCCATGATTAACGAACCACAGGGTGCGTTTACGTGTCGGTCATCAACACTTTCGCGGTTTTGTCGATTTTGACCCGTTTCGTGGACTATTACTCACCGTTTGGGGTCACAAAGTGATTTCCATGCTTGTTGAACCCAAGGTGCGTTTACGTGTCGGTCATCAACATTGGCAGTTTTGGCGATTCGGCCCGTTTCGTGGACTATTACTCATTGTTTTGGGGACGGGTGACTTCCACGATTAATGAACCCAGGGTGCTATTACGTGTGTCATCAACTTTTCGCGGTCATCAACACTAGCAGTTTTGGCGATTCGTTGCCCATTTGTGGACTAATACTCACTTTGATTTTGGGGCCGGGTGATTTCCACGATTAACGAACCGTGGGGTGCGTTTACGTGTGGACATCATTACTTTCGCGTTTTGGGATTCGAACCGTTTCGTGGACTATTACTCACCGTTTGGGGTCCGAAGTGATTTCCATGCTTGTTGAAAAACAAGGTGCGCTTACGTGTCGGTCATCAACACTTGTTGACGATTTTGGCGATTCGGCCCGTTTCGTGGACTATTACTCACTATTTTGGGGTCCGGGTGACTTCCACGATTAACGAACCGGGGTGCGTTTACGTGTCGGTCATCAACACTTTCGCGGTTTTGTCGATTGACCCGTTTCGTGGACTATTACTCACCGTTTTGGGGTCACAAAGTGATTTCCATGCTTGTTGAACTCCAAAGGTGCGTTTATGTGTCGGTCGTCAACACGCAGTTTTGGCGATCTGGCCCGTTTAGTGGACTATTACTCACTGTTTTGGGGACCGGGTGACTTCCACGATTAACGAACCACAGGGTGCGTTTACGTGTCGGTCATCACTTTCGCGGTTTTGTCGATTCGACCCGTTTCGTGGACTATTACTCACCGTTTTGGGGTCGAAGTGATTTCCATGCTTGTTGAACCCCAAGGTGCGCTTACGTGTCGGTCATCAACACTTTCGCGAGTTTTGGCGATTCGGCCCGTTTCGTGGACTATCACTCACTATTTTGGGGTCTCGGGTGACTTCCACGATTAACGAACCGTGGGGTGCGTTTACGTGTCGATCATCAATACTCGCGGTTTTGTCGATTTGACCCGTTTCGTGGACTATTACTCACCGTTTGGGGACACAAAGTGATTTCCATGCTTGTTGAACTCAAGGTGCGTTTATGTGTCGGTCATCAACAGCGATTTTGGCGATTCTGGCCCGTTTAGTGGACTATTACTCACTGTTTTGGGGACGGGTGACTTCCACGATTAACGAACCCGGGTGCGTTTACGTGATGTCATCAACACTTTCGCGGTTTTGTCGATTGACCCGTTTCGTGGACTATTACTCACCGTTTTGGGGTCGAAGTGATTTCCATGCTTGTTGAACAACAAAGCGCGCTTACGTGTCGGTCATCAACACTCGCAGATTTGGCGATTCGGCCCGTTTTCATGGACTATTACTCACTATTTTGGGGTCCGGGTAATTTCCCGATTAACGAACCTGGGGTGCGTTTACGTGTCGGTCATCAAACACTTTCGCGGTTTTTCTCGATTGACCCGTTTCGTGGACTATTACTCACCGTTTTGGGGTCACAAAGTGATTTCCATGCTTGTTGAACTCAAGGTGCGTTTATGTGTCGGTCATCAACAACAGCAGTTTTGGCGATTCGGCCCGTTTCGTGGACTATTACTCACTGTTTTGGGGACCGGGTGACTTCCACGATTAACGAACCCAGGGTGCGTTTCGTGATGTCATCAACACTCGCGGTTTTGTCGATTTGACCCGTTTCGTGGACTATTACTCACCGTTTTGGGGTCGAAGTGATTTCCATGCTTGTTGAACAACAAAGCGCGCTTACGTGTCGGTCATCAACACTCACGCGTTTTGGCGATTCGGCCCGTTTAGTGGACTATTACTCACTATTTTGGGGTCCGGGTGACTTCCACGATTAACGAACCTGGGGTGCGTTTACGTGTCGGTCATCAACACTTTCGCGGTTTTGTCGATTGACCCGTTTAGTGGACTATTACTCACCGTTTTGGGACACAAAGTGATTTCCATGCTTGTTGAACTCAAAGGTGCGTTTATGTGTCGATCATCAACTGCAGCAGTTTTGGCGATTCTGGCCCGTTTCGTGGACTATTACTCACTGTTTTGGGGACCGGGTGACTTCCACGATTAACGAACCACAGGGTGCGTTTACGTGATGGTCATCAACACTTTCGCGGTTTTGTCGATTGACCCGTTTCGTGGACTATTACTCACCGTTTTGGGGTCGAAGTGATTTCCATGCTTGTTGAACAACAAAGTGCGCTTACGTGTCGGTCATCAACACTCGCGATTTTGGCGATTCGGCCCGTTTCGTGGACTATCACTCACTATTTTGGGGTCTCGGGTGACTTCCACGATTAACGAACCGTGGGGTGCGTTTACGTGTCGGTCATCAATACTCGCGGTTTTTGTCGATTCTGACCCGTTTCGTGGACTATTACTCACCGTTTTGGGGACACAAAGTGATTTCCATGCTTGTTGAACTCCAAGGTGCGTTTATGTGTCGGTCGTCAACACTGACAGTTTTGCCGATTCTGGCCCGTTTCGTGGACTATTACTCACTGTTTTGGGGACCCGGAGTGACTTCCACGATTAACGAACCCCGGGGTGCGTTTACGTGATGTCATCAACACTCGCGGTTTTTGTCGATTCTGACCCGTTTCGTGGACTATTACTCACCGTTTTGGGGTCCCGAAGTGATTTCCATGCTTGTTGAACAACAAGGCGCGCTTACGTGTCGGTCATCAACACTCGCAGTTTTGGCGATTCGGCCCGTTTTCATGGACTATTACTCACTATTTTGGGGTCCGGGTAATTTCCATGATTAACGAACCACAGGGTGCGTTTACGTGTCGGTCATCAACTTTTCGCGGTTTTGTCGATTTGACCCGTTTAGTGGACTATTACTCACCGTTTTGGGGTCACAAAGTGATTTCCATGCTTGTTGAACTCCAAGGTGCGTTTATGTGTCGGTCATCAACATTGCAGTTTTGGCGATTCGGCCCGTTTAGTGGACTATTACTCACTGTTTTGGGGTCCGGGTGACTTCCACGATTAACGAACCACAGGGTGCGTTTACGTGATGGTCATCAACACTCGCGGTTTTGTCGATTCGACCCGTTTCGTGGACTATTACTCACCGTTTTTTGGGGAACAACAAACGTGTGATTTCCATTTGTTGAACATCTATTTTGGGGGCGATTTGCGTTTACGTGATTTCCGATTTTGACCCGTTTCGTGGACTATTACTCACCGTTTTGGCGAATGCCCGTTTCAAGTGGACTATTACTCACAGTTTTGGCGGGGTTCGTGGACTATTACTCCTGTTTTGGGGAACGGGTGACTTCACGATTAACGAACCCGGGGTGCGTTACGTGTGATGTCATCAACACTTTCGCGTTTTTGTCGATTTGACCCGTTTCGTGGACTATTACTCACCGTTTTGGGGTCGAAGTGATTTCCATGCTTGTTGAACAACAAAGTGCGCTTACGTGTCGGTCATCAACACTCGCGATTTTGGCGATTCGGCCCGTTTCTGGACTATTACTCACTATTTTGGGGTCCCGGAGTGACTTCCACGATTAACGAACCCTGGGGTGCGTTTACGTGTCGGTCATCAACACTCGCGGTTTTTGTCGATTCTGACCCGTTTCGTGGACTATTACTCACCGTTTTGGGGTCACAAAGTGATTTCCATGCTTGTTGAACTCCAAGGTGCGTTTATGTGTCGGTCATCAACACTGACAGTTTTGGCGATTCTGGCCCGTTTCGTGGACTATTACTCACTGTTTTGGGGACCCGGAGTGACTTCCACGATTAACGAACCCGGGGTGCGTTTACGTGATGGTCATCAACACTCGCGGTTTTTGTCGATTCGACCCGTTTCATGGACTATTACTCACCGTTTTGGGTCGAAGTGATTTCCATGCTTGTTGAACAACAAAGTGCGCTTACGTGTCGGTCATCAACACTTTCGCAGTTTTGGCGATTCGGCCCGTTTCGTGGACTATTACTCACTATTTTGGGGTCTCGGGTGACTTCCACGATTAACGAACCGTGGGGTGCGTTTACGTGTCGATCATCAATACTCGCGGTTTTGTCGATTGACCCGTTTCGTGGACTATTACTCACCGTTTTGGGGTCACAAAGTGATTTCCATGCTTGTTGAACTCCAAGGTGCGTTTATGTGTCGGTCGTCAACACTTGCAGATTTTGGCGATTCGGCCCGTTTAGTGGACTATTACTCACTGTTTTGGGGACCGGGTGACTTCCACGATTAACGAACCGGGTGCGTTTTCGTGATGTCATCAACACTTCGCGGTTTTGTCGATTCGACCCGTTTCGTGGACTATTACTCACCGTTTTGGGGTCGAAGTGATTTCCATGCTTGTTGAACAACAAAGTGCGCTTACGTGTCGGTCATCAACACTCGCGCGAGTTTTGGCGATTCGGCCCGTTTTCATGGACTATTACTCACTATTTTGGGGTCGGGTGATTTCCACGATTAACGAACCGTGGGGTGCGTTTACGTGTCGGTCATCAATACTTTCGCGGTTTTGTCGATTCTGACCCGTTTCGTGGACTATTACTCACCGTTTTGGGGACACAAAGTGATTTCCATGCTTGTTGAACTCCAAGGTGCGTTTATGTGTCGGTCATCAACACTGACAGTTTTGCCGATTCTGGCCCGTTTCGTGGACTATTACTCACTGTTTTGGGGACCCGGAGTGACTTCCACAATTAACGAACCCCGAGGTGCGTTTACGTGATATCATCAACACTCGCGGTTTTTCTCGATTCTGACCCGTTTCGTGGACTATTACTCACCGTTTTGGGGTCCCGAAGTGATTTCCATGCTTGTTGAACAACAAGGCGCGCTTACGTGTCGGTCATCAACACTCGCGATTTTGGCGATTCGGCCCGTTTCGTGGACTATTACTCACTATTTTGGGGTCCGGGTAATTTCCATGATTAACGAACCCGGGGTGCGTTTACGTGTCGGTCATCAACACTTTCGCGGTTTTCTCGATTTGACCCGTTTCGTGGACTATTACTCACCGTTTTGGGGTCACAAAGTGATTTCCATGCTTGTTGAACTCCAAGGTGCGTTTATGTGTCGGTCGTCAACAACAGCAGATTTTGGCGATTCGGCCCGTTTCGTGGACTATTACTCACTGTTTTGGGGACCGGGTGACTTCCACGATTAACGAACCACAGGGTGCGTTTACGTGATGGTCATCAACACTTTCGCGGTTTTGTCGATTCGACCCGTTTCGTGGACTATTACTCACCGTTTTGGGGTCGAAGTGATTTCCATGCTTGTTGAACAACAAAGTGCGCTTACGTGTCGGTCATCAACACTTTCGCGATTTTGGCGATTCGGCCCGTTTCGTGGACTATCACTCACTATTTTGGGGTCTCGGAGTGACTTCCACGATTAACGAACCGTGGGGTGCGTTTACGTGTCGGTCATCAATACTCGCGGTTTTGTCGATTCTGACCCGTTTCGTGGACTATTACTCACCGTTTTGGGGACACAAAGTGATTTCCATGCTTGTTGAACTCCAAGGTGCGTTTATGTGTCGGTCATCAACTTGACAGTTTTGGCCGATTCTGGCCCGTTTCGTGGACTATTACTCACTGTTTTGGGGACCCGGAGTGACTTCCACGATTAACGAACCCCGGGGTGCGTTTATGTGATGTCATCAACACTCGCGGTTTTTGTCGATTCTGACCCGTTTCATGGACTATTACTCACCGTTTTGGGGTCCCGAAGTGATTTCCATGCTTGTTGAACAACAAGGCGCGCTTACGTGTCGGTCATCAACACTCGCAGTTTTGGCTGATTCTGGCCCGTTTTCATGGACTATTACTCACTATTTTAGGGTCCCGGAGTAATTTCCATGATTAACGAACCCTGGGGTGCGTTTACGTGTCGGTCATCAACACTTTCGCGGTTTTCTCGATTTGACCCGTTTCGTGGACTATTACTCACCGTTTTGGGATCACAAAGTGATTTCCATGCTTGTTGAACTCCAAGGTGCGTTTATGTGTCGGTCGTCAACACTGACAGTTTTAGCCGATTCTGGCCCGTTTCGTGGACTATTACTCACTGTTTTGGGGACCCGGGGTGACTTCCACGATTAACGAACCCTGGGGTGCGTTTACGTCATGGTCATCAACACTCGCGGTTTTTGTCGATTCTGACCCATTTCGTGGACTATTACTCACCGTTTTGGGATCCCGAAGTGATTTCCATGCTTGTTGAACAACAAGGCGCGCTTACGTGTCGGTCATCAACACTCGCAATTTTCGCCGATTCTGGCCCGTTTCGTGGACTATCACTCACTATTTTGGGGTCTCGGAGTGACTTCCACGATTAACGAACCGTGGGGTGCGTTTACGTGTCGGTCATCAATACTCGCGGTTTTTGTCGATTCGACCCGTTTAGTGGACTATTACTCACCGTTTTGGGGACACAAAGTGATTTCCATGCTTGTTGAACTCAAGGTGCGTTTATGTGTCGGTCGTCAACACTTGCAGTTTTGGCGATTCTGGCCCGTTTCGTGGACTATTACTCACTGTTTTGGGGACCGGGTGACTTCCACGATTAACGAACCCGGGGTGCGTTTCGTGATGTCATCAACACTTTCGCGGTTTTGTCGATTTGACCCGTTTCATGGACTATTACTCACCGTTTTGGGGTCGAAGTGATTTCCATGCTTGTTGAACAACAAAGGTGCGCTTACGTGTCGGTCATCAACACTCGCGATTTTGGCGATTCGGCCCGTTTTCATGGACTATTACTCACTATTTTGGGGTCCGGGTGATTTCCATGATTAACGAACCACAGGGTGCGTTTACGTGTCGGTCATCAACACTCGCGGTTTTCTCGATTTGACCCGTTTAGTGGACTATTACTCACCGTTTGGGGTCACAAAGTGATTTCCATGCTTGTTGAACTCCAAGGTGCGTTTATGTGTCGGTCATCAACACAGCAGTTTTGGCGATTCTGGCCCGTTTCGTGGACTATTACTCACTGTTTTGGGGACGGGTGACTTCCACGATTAACGAACCCGGGTGCGTTTACGTGATGTCATCAACACTTTCGCGGTTTTGTCGATTCGACCCGTTTCGTGGACTATTACTCACCGTTTTGGGGTCGAAGTGATTTCCATGCTTGTTGAACAACAAAGTGCGCTTACGTGTCGGTCATCAACACTCGCAGTTTTGGCGATTCGGCCCGTTTTCGTGGACTATTACTCACTATTTTGGGGGTCGGGTGACTTCCACGATTAACGAACCGTGGGGTGCGTTTACGTGTCGATCATCAACACTTTCGCGGTTTTGTCGATTTTGACCCGTTTAGTGGACTATTACTCACCGTTTTGGGGTCACAAAGTGATTTCCATGCTTGTTGAACTCAAGGTGCGTTTATGTGTCGGTCATCAACAACAGCAGTTTTGGCGATTCTGGCCCGTTTCGTGGACTATTACTCACTGTTTTGGGGTCCGGGTGACTTCCACGATTAACGAACCACAGGGGTGCGTTTACGATCGGTCATCAACACTTTCGCGGTTTTGTCGATTCGACCCGTTTCGTGGACTATTACTCACCGTTTTGGGGTCGAAGTGATTTCCATGCTTGTTGAACAACAAAGTGCGCTTACGTGTCGGTCATCAACACTTCGCGATTTTGGCGATTCTGCCCGTTTCGTGGACTATTACTCACTATTTTGGGGTCTCGGGTGACTTCCACGATTAACGAACCGTGGGGTGCGTTTACGTGTCGGTCATCAATACTCGCGGTTTTGTCGATTTGACCCGTTTCGTGGACTATTACTCACCGTTTTGGGGACACAAAGTGATTTCCATGCTTGTTGAACTCAAGGTGCGTTTATGTGTCGGTCATCAACAACGAGTTTTGGCGATTCGGCCCGTTTTCGTGGACTATTACTCACTGTTTTGGGGACCGGGTGACTTCCACGATTAACGAACCCCGGGTGCGTTTATGTGATGTCATCAACTTTTCGCGGTTTTGTCGATTCGACCCGTTTCATGGACTATTACTCACCGTTTTGGGGTCGAAGTGATTTCCATGCTTGTTGAACAACAAAAGTGCGCTTACGTGTCGTCGGTCATCAACACTCGGCAGTTTTGGCGATTCGGCCCGTTTTCATGGACTATTACTCACTATTTTGGGGTCCGGGTAATTTCCATGATTAACGAACCACAGGGTGCGTTTACGTGTCGGTCATCAACACTCGCGGTTTTTCTCTATTTTGACCCGTTTCGTGGACTATTACTCACCGTTTTGGGGTCACAAAGTGATTTCCATGCTTGTTGAACTCCAAGGTGCGTTTATGTGTCGGTCGTCAACACTGACAGTTTTAGCCGATTCTGGCCCGTTTCGTGGACTATTACTCACTGTTTTGGGGACCCGGGGTGACTTCCACGATTAACGAACCACAGGGTGCGTTTCGTGATGGTCATCAACACTTTCGCGGTTTTGTCGATTCGACCCATTTCGTGGACTATTACTCACCGTTTTGGGATCGAAGTGATTTCCATGCTTGTTGAACAACAAAGCGGCGCTTACGTGTCGGTCATCAACACTCGCGATTTTGGCGATTCGGCCCGTTTCGTGGACTATCACTCACTATTTTGGGGTCTCGGGTGACTTCCACGATTAACGAACCGTGGGGTGCGTTTACGTGTCGGTCATCAATACTCGCGGTTTTGTCGATTTGACCCGTTTCGTGGACTATTACTCACCGTTTGGGGACACAAAGTGATTTCCATGCTTGTTGAACTCCAAGGTGCGTTTATGTGTCGGTCATCAACACTTGCAGTTTTGGCGATTCGGCCCGTTTCGTGGACTATTACTCACTGTTTTGGGGACGGGTGACTTCCACGATTAACGAACCCGGGGTGCGTTTATGTGATGTCATCAACACTTTCGCGGTTTTGTCGATTCGACCCGTTTCATGGACTATTACTCACCGTTTTGGGGTCGAAGTGATTTCCATGCTTGTTGAACAACAAAGCGGCGCTTACGTGTCGGTCATCAACACTCACGATTTTGGCTGATTCGGCCCGTTTTCATGGACTATTACTCACTATTTTGGGGTCCGGGTAATTTCCATGATTAACGAACCACAGGTGCGTTTACGTGTCGATCATCAACACTCGCGGTTTTCTCTATTTTGACCCGTTTAGTGGACTATTACTCACCGTTTTGGGGTCACAAAGTGATTTCCATGCTTGTTGAACTCCAAGGTGCGTTTATGTGTCGGTCGTCAACCTTGGCAGTTTTGGCGATTCGGCCCGTTTAGTGGACTATTACTCACTGTTTTGGGGACCGGGTGACTTCCACGATTAACGAACCACAGGGTGCGTTTACGTGATGGTCATCAACTTTCGCGGTTTTGTCGATTCGACCCATTTCGTGGACTATTACTCACCGTTTTGGGATCGAAGTGATTTCCATGCTTGTTGAACAACAAAGCGGCGCTTACGTGTCGGTCATCAACTTTCGCGATTTTGGCGATTCGGCCCGTTTCGTGGACTATCACTCACTATTTTGGGGTCTCGGGTGACTTCCACGATTAACGAACCGTGGGGTGCGTTTACGTGTCGGTCATCAATACTCGCGGTTTTGTCGATTGACCCGTTTCGTGGACTATTACTCACCGTTTTGGGGACACAAAGTGATTTCCATGCTTGTTGAACTCAAGGTGCGTTTATGTGTCGGTCATCAACAACAGCAGTTTTGGCGATTCGGCCCGTTTCGTGGACTATTACTCACTGTTTTGGGGACCGGGTGACTTCCACGATTAACGAACCCGGGGTGCGTTTATGTGATGTCATCAACACTTTCGCGGTTTTGTCGATTCGACCCGTTTCATGGACTATTACTCACCGTTTTGGGGTCGAAGTGATTTCCATGCTTGTTGAACAACAAAGCGCGCTTACGTGTCGGTCATCAACACTCACGAGTTTTGGCGATTCGGCCCGTTTTCATGGACTATTACTCACTATTTTGGGGTCCGGGTAATTTCCATGATTAACGAACCACTGGGTGCGTTTACGTGTCGATCATCAACACTCGCGGTTTTCTCGATTTTGACCCGTTTCGTGGACTATTACTCACCGTTTTGGGGTCACAAAGTGATTTCCATGCTTGTTGAACTCAAGGTGCGTTTATGTGTCGATCGTCAACACTTGGCAGTTTTGGCGATTCTGGCCCGTTTAGTGGACTATTACTCACTGTTTTGGGGACCGGGTGACTTCCACGATTAACGAACCACAGGGTGCGTTTACGTGATGGTCATCAACACTTTCGCGGTTTTGTCGATTCGACCCGTTTCGTGGACTATTACTCACCGTTTTGGGATCGAAGTGATTTCCATGCTTGTTGAACAACAAAGCGGCGCTTACGTGTCGGTCATCAACGTTTTTCGCAGTGATTTTGGCGATTCGGCCCGTTTTCGTGGACTATCACTCACTATTTTGGGGTCTCGGAGTGACTTCCACGATTAACGAACCGTGGGGTGCGTTTACGTGTCGGTCATCAATACTCGCGGTTTTTGTCGATTCTGACCCGTTTCGTGGACTATTACTCACCGTTTTGGGGACACAAAGTGATTTCCATGCTTGTTGAACTCAAGGTGCGTTTATGTGTCGGTCATCAACAACAGCGATTTTGGCGATTCGGCCCGTTTCGTGGACTATTACTCACTGTTTTGGGGACGGGTGACTTCCACGATTAACGAACCGAAGTGCGTTTATGTGATGTCATCAACACTCGCGGTTTTTGTCGATTCTGACCCGTTTCATGGACTATTACTCACCGTTTTGGGGTCCCGAAGTGATTTCCATGCTTGTTGAACAACAAGGCGCTTACGTGTCGGTCATCAACACTCACAGTTTTGGCTGATTCTGGCCCGTTTTCATGGACTATTACTCACTATTTTATGGTCCCGGAGTAATTTCCATGATTAACGAACCCTGGGGTGCGTTTACGTGTCGGTCATCAACACTCGCGGTTTTTCTCTATTTTGACCCGTTTCGTGGACTATTACTCACCGTTTTGGGGTCACAAAGTGATTTCCATGCTTGTTGAACTCAAGGTGCGTTTATGTGTCGATCGTCAACAGCTAACAGCAGTTTTGGCGATTCTGGCCCGTTTAGTGGACTATTACTCACTGTTTTGGGGACCGGGTGACTTCCACGATTAACGAACCACAGGGTGCGTTTACGTGATGGTCATCAACACTTTCGCGGTTTTGTCGATTCGACCCGTTTCGTGGACTATTACTCACCGTTTTGGGATCGAAGTGATTTCCATGCTTGTTGAACAACAAAGCGGCGCTTACGTGTCGGTCATCAACACTCGCGATTTTGGCGATTTGGCCCGTTTAGTGGACTATCACTCACTATTTTGGGGTCTCGGGTGACTTCCACGATTAACGAACCCTGGGGTGCGTTTACGTGTCGTCATCAATACTCGCGG
Source organism: Aegilops speltoides (assembly GCA_021437245.1). Classification (NCBI taxonomy): domain Eukaryota; kingdom Viridiplantae; phylum Streptophyta; class Magnoliopsida; order Poales; family Poaceae; genus Aegilops; species Aegilops speltoides. Next base: position 31,392 of record JAHHZJ010001285.1, read on the forward strand.
TTTTTGTCGATTCTGACCCGTTTCGTGGACTATTACTCACCGTTTTGGGGACACAAAGTGATTTCCATGCTTGTTGAACTCCAAGGTGCGTTTATGTGTCGGTCATCAACACTGACAGTTTTGGCGATTCGGCCCGTTTCGTGGACTATTACTCACTGTTTTGGGGACCGGGTGACTTCCACGATTAACGAACCCGAGTGCGTTTATGTGATGTCATCAACACTTTCGCGGTTTTGTCGATTCGACCCGTTTCATGGACTATTACTCACCGTTTTGGGGTCCCGAAGTGATTTCCATGCTTGTTGAACAACAAGGCGCGCTTACGTGTCGGTCATCAACACTCGCGATTTTGGCGATTCGGCCCGTTTTCATGGACTATTACTCACTATTTTGGGGTCCGGGTAATTTCCATGATTAACGAACCACAGGGTGCGTTTACGTGTCGGTCATCAACACTTTCGCGGTTTTTCTCTATTTTGACCCGTTTCGTGGACTATTACTCACCGTTTTGGGATCACAAAGTGATTTCCATGCTTGTTGAACTCCAAGGTGCGTTTATGTGTCGGTCGTCAACACTGACAGTTTTAGCCGATTCTGGCCCGTTTCGTGGACTATTACTCACTGTTTTGGGGACCAGGTGACTTCCACGATTAACGAACCCAGGGTGCGTTTCGTGATGGTCATCAACTTTCGCGGTTTTTCGATTCGACCCGTTTCGTGGACTATTACTCACCGTTTTGGGATCGAAGTGATTTCCATGCTTGTTGAACAACAAAGCGGCGCTTACGTGTCGGTCATCAACACTTTCGCGATTTTGGCGATTCGGCCCGTTTCGTGGACTATCACTCACTATTTTGGGGTCTCGGGTGACTTCCACGATTAACGAACCGTGGGGTGCGTTTACGTGTCGGTCATCAATACTCGCGGTTTTGTCGATTCGACCCGTTTCGTGGACTATTACTCACCGTTTGGGGACACAAAGTGATTTCCATGCTTGTTGAACTCAAGGTGCGTTTATGTGTCGGTCATCAACGGTGACTTTTTGGTGCGTTTACGTGTTCATCAACACAGTTTTGGCGATTCACCGTTTGGGGTCACAAAGTGGCCCGTTTCGTGGACTATTACTGGACTATTACTCACTGTTTTGGGGACCGGGTGACTTCCACGATTAACGAACCGGGGTGCGTTTATGTGATGTCATCAACACTTTCGCGGTTTTGTCGATTCGACCCGTTTCATGGACTATTACTCACCGTTTTGGGGTCGAAGTGATTTCCATGCTTGTTGAACAACAAAGTGCGCTTACGTGTCGGTCATCAACACTCACGAGTTTTGGCGATTCGGCCCGTTTTCATGGACTATTACTCACTATTTTGGGGTCCGGGTAATTTCCATGATTAACGAACCACAGGGTGCGTTTACGTGTCGGTCATCAACACTTTCGCGGTTTTCTCTATTTTGACCCGTTTCGTGGACTATTACTCACCGTTTTGGGGTCACAAAGTGATTTCCATGCTTGTTGAACTCAAGGTGCGTTTATGTGTCGGTCGTCAACAACTGCGCAGTTTTGGCGATTCTGGCCCGTTTAGTGGACTATTACTCACTGTTTTGGGGACCGGGTGACTTCCACGATTAACGAACCACAGGGTGCGTTTACGTGATGGTCATCAACACTTTCGCGGTTTTTGTCGATTGACCCGTTTCGTGGACTATTACTCACCGTTTTGGGATCGAAGTGATTTCCATGCTTGTTGAACAACAAAGCGGCGCTTACGTGTCGGTCATCAACACTCGCGATTTTGGCGATTCGGCCCGTTTCGTGGACTATCACTCACTATTTTGGGGTCTCGGAGTGACTTCCACGATTAACGAACCGTGGGGTGCGTTTACGTGTCGGTCATCAATACTCGCGGTTTTTGTCGATTCTGACCCGTTTCATGGACTATTACTCACCGTTTTGGGGACACAAAGTGATTTCCATGCTTGTTGAACTCCAAGGTGCGTTTATGTGTCGGTCATCAACACTTACAGTTTTGGCCGATTCTGGCCCGTTTCGTGGACTATTACTCGCTGTTTTGGGGACCCGGAGTGACTTCCACGATTAACGAACCCCGGGGTGCGTTTATGTGATGTCATCAACACTTTCGCGGTTTTGTCGATTCTGACCCGTTTCATGGACTATTACTCACCGTTTTGGGGTCGAAGTGATTTCCATGCTTGTTGAACAACAAAGGCGCTTACGTGTCGGTCATCAACACTCCGCGATTTTGGCGATTCGGCCCGTTTTCATGGACTATTACTCACTATTTTGGGGTCCGGGTAATTTCCATGATTAACGAACCACAGGGTGCGTTTACGTGTCGGTCATCAACACTCGCGGTTTTTTCTCGATTTTGACCCGTTTAGTGGACTATTACTCACCGTTTTGGGGTCACAAAGTGATTTCCATGCTTGTTGAACTCCAAGGTGCGTTTATGTGTCGGTCGTCAACAGCAGCGATTTTGGCGATTCTGGCCCGTTTCGTGGACTATTACTCACTGTTTTGGGGACCGGGTGACTTCCACGATTAACGAACCACAGGGTGCGTTTACGTGATGGTCATCATCAACTTTCGCGGTTTTTGTCGATTCTGACCCATTTCGTGGACTATTACTCACCGTTTTGGGATCCCGAAGTGATTTCCATGCTTGTTGAACAACAAAGCGGCGCTTACGTGTCGGTCATCAACACTTTCGCGTTTTGGCGATTCGGCCCGTTTCGTGGACTATCACTCACTATTTTGGGGTCTCGGAGTGACTTCCACGATTAACGAACCGTGGGGTGCGTTTACGTGTCGGTCATCAATACTCGCGGTTTTTGTCGATTCTGACCCGTTTCATGGACTATTACTCACCGTTTTGGGGACACAAAGTGATTTCCATGCTTGTTGAACTCCAAGGTGCGTTTATGTGTCGGTCATCAACACTTACAGTTTTGGCCGATTCTGGCCCGTTTCGTGGACTATTACTCGCTGTTTTGGGGACCCGGAGTGACTTCCACGATTAACGAACCCCGGGGTGCGTTTATGTGATGTCATCAACACTCGCGGTTTTTGTCGATTCTGACCCGTTTCATGGACTATTACTCACCGTTTTGGGGTCCCGAAGTGATTTCCATGCTTGTTGAACAACAAGGCGCGCTTACGTGTCGGTCATCAACACTCGCAGTTTTGGCTGATTCTGGCCCGTTTTCATGGACTATTACTCACTATTTTAGGGTCCCGGAGTAATTTCCATGATTAACGAACCCTGGGGTGCGTTTACGTGTCGGTCATCAACACTCGCGGTTTTTGTCGATTCTGACCCGTTTCGTGGACTATTACTCACCGTTTTGGGGTCACAAAGTGATTTCCATGCTTGTTGAACTCCAAGGTGCGTTTATGTGTCGGTCGTCAACAACAGCAGTTTTGGCGATTCGGCCCGTTTCGTGGACTATTACTCACTGTTTTGGGGACCCGGAGTGACTTCCACGATTAACGAACCCCGGGGTGCGTTTACGTGATGGTCATCAACTTTTCGCGGTTTTTGTCGATTCGACCCGTTTCGTGGACTATTACTCACCGTTTTGGGATCGAAGTGATTTCCATGCTTGTTGAACAACAAAGCGCGCTTACGTGTCGGTCATCAACACTCGCGATTTTGGCGATTCGGCCCGTTTCGTGGACTATCACTCACTATTTTGGGGTCTCGGAGTGACTTCCACGATTAACGAACCGTGGGGTGCGTTTACGTGTCGGTCATCAATACTCGCGGTTTTGTCGATTCTGACCCGTTTCGTGGACTATTACTCACCGTTTTGGGGACACAAAGTGATTTCCATGCTTGTTGAACTCCAAGGTGCGTTTATGTGTCGGTCATCAACAACGGCAGTTTTGGCGATTCGGCCCGTTTCGTGGACTATTACTCGCTGTTTTGGGGACCCGGAGTGACTTCCACGATTAACGAACCCCGGGGTGCGTTTATGTGATGTCATCAACACTCGCGGTTTTTGTCGATTCTGACCCGTTTCATGGACTATTACTCACCGTTTTGGGGTCCCGAAGTGATTTCCATGCTTGTTGAACAACAAGGCGCGCTTACGTGTCGGTCATCAACACTCGCAGTTTTGGCTGATTCTGGCCCGTTTTCATGGACTATTACTCACTATTTTAGGGTCCCGGAGTAATTTCCATGATTAACGAACCCTGGGGTGCGTTTACGTGTCGGTCATCAACACTCGCGGTTTTTCTCTATTTTGACCCGTTTCGTGGACTATTACTCACCGTTTTGGGGTCACAAAGTGATTTCCATGCTTGTTGAACTCCAAGGTGCGTTTATGTGTCGGTCGTCAACACTGACAGTTTTAGCCGATTCTGGCCCGTTTCGTGGACTATTACTCACTGTTTTGGGGACCCGGAGTGACTTCCACGATTAACGAACCCTGGGGTGCGTTTACGTGATGGTCATCAACACTCGCGGTTTTTGTCGATTCTGACCCATTTCGTGGACTATTACTCACCGTTTTGGGATCCCGAAGTGATTTCCATGCTTGTTGAACAACAAGGCGCGCTTACGTGTCGGTCATCAACACTCGCAGTTTTCGCCGATTCTGGCCCGTTTCGTGGACTATCACTCACTATTTTGGGGTCTCGGAGTGACTTCCACGATTAACGAACCGTGGGGTGCGTTTACGTGTCGGTCATCAATACTCGCGGTTTTTGTCGATTCTGACCCGTTTCGTGGACTATTACTCACCGTTTTGGGGACACAAAGTGATTTCCATGCTTGTTGAACTCCAAGGTGCGTTTATGTGTCGGTCATCAACACTGACAGTTTTGGCCGATTCTGGCCCGTTTCGTGGACTATTACTCACTGTTTTGGGGACCCGGAGTGACTTCCACGATTAACGAACCCCGGGGTGCGTTTATGTGATGTCATCAACACTCGCGGTTTTTGTCGATTCTGACCCGTTTCATGGACTATTACTCACCGTTTTGGGGTCCCGAAGTGATTTCCATGCTTGTTGAACAACAAGGCGCGCTTACGTGTCGGTCATCAACACTCACAGTTTTGGCTGATTCTGGCCCGTTTTCATGGACTATTACTCACTATTTTAGGGTCCCGGAGTAATTTCCATGATTAACGAACCCTGGGGTGCGTTTACGTGTCGGTCATCAACACTCGCGGTTTTTCTCTATTTTGACCCGTTTCGTGGACTATTACTCACCGTTTTGGGGTCACAAAGTGATTTCCATGCTTGTTGAACTCCAAGGTGCGTTTATGTGTCGGTCGTCAACACTGACAGTTTTAGCCGATTCTGGCCCGTTTCGTGGACTATTACTCACTGTTTTGGGGACCCGGAGTGACTTCCACGATTAACGAACCCTGGGGTGCGTTTACGTGATGGTCATCAACACTCGCGGTTTTTGTCGATTCTGACCCATTTCGTGGACTATTACTCACCGTTTTGGGATCCCGAAGTGATTTCCATGCTTGTTGAACAACAAGGCGCGCTTACGTGTCGGTCATCAACACTCGCGATTTTGCCGATTTGGCCCGTTTCGTGGACTATCACTCACTATTTTGGGGTCTCGGAGTGACTTCCACGATTAACGAACCGTGGGGTGCGTTTACGTGTCGATCATCAATACTCGCGGTTTTGTCGATTGACCCGTTTCATGGACTATTACTCACCGTTTTGGGGACACAAAGTGATTTCCATGCTTGTTGAACTCCAAGGTGCGTTTATGTGTCGGTCATCAACACTTACAGTTTTGGCCGATTCTGGCCCGTTTCGTGGACTATTACTCGCTGTTTTGGGGACCCGGAGTGACTTCCACGATTAACGAACCCCGGGGTGCGTTTATGTGATGTCATCAACACTCGCGGTTTTTGTCGATTCTGACCCGTTTCATGGACTATTACTCACCGTTTTGGGGTCCCGAAGTGATTTCCATGCTTGTTGAACAACAAGGCGCTTACGTGTCGGTCATCAACACTCCGCGATTTTGGCGATTCGGCCCGTTTTCATGGACTATTACTCACTATTTTGGGGTCCGGGTAATTTCCATGATTAACGAACCCTGAGGTGCGTTTACGTGTCG
>JAHHZJ010001286.1:0-25659 GCA_021437245.1 Aegilops speltoides
GCGGCTGGACTTCCGCACAAGTAAAGGATTCATCTGGGCTTTCCTTACAAGAAAAGTTACATCAATTCGCGTCCTAGAGTCCTAGTTCTATTCAATTCGGATTCGATCGAATCTGGCCCAACTCTGTCTTCCTCCTTGTGCAGGCCGCCCGAGCCTCCATATGACCTCTGATCAAGATAGCTCAAATATCAAACTTGTGCGCCTCGGCGATCTGAACAACTCTCATGTTGATCACTTTTTCAAATAAGGCCATCTTGAATACTTTTGGAAGTCGTCTTTACCTTCGGTCGGACTCGGTCTTGCGGTAGACTGAATTATCCGAGTCTTGTAGTGAATTTGCAGGCCATATACTATCTCGATGTGATGACTCCAAAACCAAAGTTTACCGTCTTGATGATATGCACAACTTCTGTATTGAGCACTTCTTCACGAAATCATCTTGATAAACTTTCAGGCACATGCTCGGTTTCACTTGGATTGAGCTCATCCAATCGGATATTAGAGTCACTTTCGGATCGTCCATTGGACTTTTCACTCGGATGTTAGAATCTTTCACTTGGAAGGTAATATTCACTCGGATAATTATATTTTCACTTGGAAGGTAATCCCTTACTCGTTCGATAAGTTTTCACTCGACCTTCTACTTTCGATCGGTGAGGTTTTCACTCGACCTTTTACTCGCTCGGTAGGTTTTAACCTTTTACTCAATTGGTAGGTTTTCACTCGACCTTTTACTTTCGATCGGTAGGTTTTTACCGAAGGTAGCTTTCACTTTCGACCGGTGCGTTTTCACTTTCGGATGGTAAGTGAGGAGTCTGGACTAGGGGTGTCAGGACAGCGGACTATCATCGTCGGCGGACTCGAGACTATTGAGATACAAGATTGAAGACTTAGTCCGTGTCGGATGGGACTTTCCTTGGCGTGGAAGGCAAGCTTGGCGTCTGGATATGTAGATCTCCTACCATTGTAACCGACTCTGTGTAACCCTAGCCCTCTCGGTGTCTATATAAACCGGAGGGTTTTAATCCGTGGGACACACAACCATTACAACAATCATACCATAGGCTAGCTTCTAGGGTTTAGCCTCCTTGATCTTGTGGTAGATCCACTCTTGTACTACCCATATCATCAATATCAATCAGCGGGGTAGGGTTTTACCTCCATTGAGAGGGCGAACACAGGGTAAAACTGTCGTGTCCCTTGTCTCTGTTACCATCCGCCTAGGCCTTGCGATTCGGGACCCCCTACCGAGATCCGCGGTTTGACACCGACATTGGTGCTTTCATTGAGAGTTCCTCTGTGTCATCACCGATGAAGCGATGGCTTCTTCAATCAACAACAACGCAGTCGGGGTGAGAATTTTCTCCCGGACAGATCTTCGTGTTGGCGGCTTTGCGCTGCGGGCAATTAAGCAGCCATCGGAGCGGAATCGAAAGCTACGCCCGTGGCCATCAGGTCAGGTTTGAAAGCCTAAACTTCAAGGTCCGACATCCGCGGAGACTTGATCTTCGACGGATTCGAGCCACAGCCGAGCGTGCCACGCTGTCACGATGGGCATGATTTAGCTCTGCCACCGGAAAGTGCCACAGGAGCCGCCTTGAGTCGCTCGACCCATAGTTCGGAGTAGACCGCGCAGATCGAGGACAGGTGGCTGGACACCGCCTCGGGAGCTGCAACTTCCTATGGCGATGGAGCCGAATACTAATCTTGTCCCTTATAAAGGTCGTGACTCCGAGACGTCGGACTCCTTGCCGGACTCGAACCTCCTGCGCCCTGCCAATCAAATCCGATTGAGGCGCCCGATCATGGAGTTCACCGCGCGGACATCTTTCGGCACTCACCCTTTGGCGACATCCTAAATTAGCTAAAGCATCTCTCGTTATCGGGAGAACCACTGGCCGGACTGCGGTCAGGATGGTTGAGACTCCAGACTGGCGAAGAAATTCAAAGCCCACCCACCACCCACTTTGTAGCCTTTATCGGCGATCTAGCCGACATGCTAGACTACGACTCGAAGACATCGGCGGTATGGGCGGCGATGGGAGGCGATCGAAACCAGCGCCTATAGGGCCTTTGGAAGACCACCTCGTCATCACGACATATACATGGTGGACACCCCAAAGGATGGGGGCGGCGAAAGAAGCGGCGAGCGATTCTTCTAGAAACAGCCAAGCGCCCGGCGTCGCGACACCGCTGTAAATCCGCCACGATAAGAATGGAGATTCGGCTTTGGAATAATAACACCGGAGACTGCGAACAACCCCCTCGGCAAGATTCAGCATAGGAGGGCGGAAGCCAGCCCTCGAGAGAGGCGGCGGGCGAGGAGGATGAAAACTACATGCCTCCCTCGGGAGGCGAGGCAAGCCTCAGCGGCAACAATTCGTCGTGCCACGAGATCCCGTCGAACAAGGCGTTTTAAGCGCAGGCTTATAGCCATGGCAAATAGCCTAAAGAAAAAGCAGCAACAGCTTCAAGCTGATCAAGACCTATTGGCGACGGATGGACCGAGGTCCTCGCGGCGAAAATATGAACTCGAGCAGCCCTCAAAAGTTACTTAAGCGCAAGTTGCTCCCCGACTAGAGGAGGAAGCATACAAACCTTCATCACCCGGCGCTGTCTGGCGGATCGACCACCCGTGGCAGCGACGGAGAGGCATCTAGGCCCTCCATCGGGACCGTACCCGGCATCGCTCGAAAATCTGAAGCCACGAGTCTCGCCGGACTTGCGGGATATATTGGAGGACAAGGCAAGACAATCCAGATCTATCTATGGATCACGTGGGCGCCCGACCACGGCGACTACCGTCGCGCGGATACAACAACTCCGGCGGGCGAACACAGCGACAACGCTCTCTCGAACAGCGTTGTGATATTGCTCAATATAGGCGCGCACACCCACTATGCTTCAGCGGCGAAGTAATGGATCATCAAATCCCTGAAGGGTCTAAACCGTGAACATTGAATCCTATGATGGCTGACGAGACCCGCGGTTTGGATGAAGATTATCTCCTTCATATCCATATGGCCCTTGGCGGCATCTCCATGCCATCAAGTATCTCCCCTCAAGCTTAAAGGACCAACTCGGCATTGGCTTAACGGCTTGCCTGAGTCAATTGGGTGTTGGGAGGACACGGAAGCCGCATTCCTCGACAACTTCAGGGCACATATATGCGACCACCGGGCGTCGATGACCTAAGCCACATAATTCAGCGGCGAGCAGAATCGGCGGCGATTACGGACACGGTTCTTAACAAAGAAAAATCGAATCGTCATTGTCCGGATCGAGAGGCCTCGCAGCCTTCAAACACAACATCATGACGAGTGGCTGGCCCGGCACCTAGGGCAGGAAAAGCCAAAATCCATGGCAGCCCTCACATCACTCATGACCCCTTACATGCGGGAGAGGACAGGTGGCTAGCTTCGCAGCAACAACCTTAGCAAAAATCTTTGGCGGTCCGGATACTAAGGACCACAATGGCGGTCGCGTCGAAACAAAAACAAGCGCGCGTTAGCGGCGATAACAATGAGGATATGGCGATGGCGCGCGGTTGAGAGGCTCTAAACCGGTCGTGGAAGAAGCCATTCAAAGAACTACTCGGGTCCGTCCAATTTGGACGAATACTCGACCGCTCTTGCGGATACATGGCACCTGAAAACCAGCCAATCACCAGAGATTGTTGGGTATTCAAGCGAGCGAGCAAGTTAATTGCTGAAAACAATGACAAGGGCTGCTGCGCGGCGACGAGGAGAAGATTGGCCGCCCGAGCGATGAAGGCGAAGGTTTTCCCCACAAGTGCGGACGGTAAACATGATATCATAACCCATATACCCAAGTGGGGCGGAAGCATGCACTTAAGGGCGTATCTGCGATGGAGCGATCGCCGAAGTTCAATCCATGGTCCTCTTGCCCGATCACTTTCGATCGAAGGACCACCCTACGATATCCGTCATGGTGGGTTCGCTGCATTGGTCTTAGACCCAATCGTCGATGGATTTCACCTCACTAGAGTCACGATGGGCGGCGGCATCGGCTGAACCTGCTTTATCGAGGATACGGTCGCAAGATGGGCATACACCCCTCAAGTTAAACCTACAAAGCGACCTTCAAAGGCGTCATACAGTGTTGAGGCCAATTATGCGAGGCTCGATCCGCGGCTGGAAGTGGTCTTCGGATCCCGGATAACTTCGAAGCGAGAGTTAATCTTGACATAGTCCCGTTCGCGATGCCTATCATGCTGCTGCTCGGACGAACTGCGTTTGCAAAATTCAGCGCGGTGCCGCATTATGCATACCTCAAGCTCAAGATGCGAGGTCCTCGTGGAGTCATCACGGTCAGCGAAACACTGAGCGCTCCCTCACGAGCGGAGGAACACACGGTGGCTCTCGCGGCAGTATGAAGCAGCCTTTTAAGGCAATTTTCGATCCGGCCGTTAAGCGATCGGACATGGCCAAGCAGCGCCGGAGTAACATCAATCAAGACCACAGAGCGTTCGAGCACGCGCATAGCAATGCGGCTAACCCCACCCTCGCATGATTGCAAGACCAGCTCTTGGCGTACATCACTCGCTCTGTAGATACCATGGGCATAGGGGAGGGCACGACCACGACACAGGCCAGTGCGGCTTAACCACACGAGGGCTCCCAAGTGTGTCACTCTTTTTCTTCCTTTTTTTTTTTCCACGGGACTCCGTTCACGGAGGCCTGTCCGTGATAGATCTGCCGAACTAACGATCTGACAGCTAGGGAGGGACAAAGGCTCTGACGAACACTAGGTGGTCTCAATTATGAGCATTAAATTTGTTAAATACACCAGTCCGCAGCCCCACCCCTGGAGGAGGACATGTTTAATTAGTAATCCCTTGCTTACCACACTATTTGTATCGTTCTGCACTCATAGCAGAATTCCTTGAATAAACAATGCAGCACCTTTTTCCTATAATTGCATTACCTTTTTTTATATATATGTTCATTAATGACATCTTGCACCCGTACATTTTGGTATGGTAGAATACACACGGGGCTTTTGTTCCCCGCATTATGGCGTGATAAGTCCAAACACTTTCACAAGTCGGCACCCGAACTTATAGCATTATATGCATCGGCTCGAATCATGTCTTGGGTCAATAATTGGGTTTACCGGCTCCCATGTTTTGGTACCTTCGTTCCGATTACATCGGCTAAGGTAGCCTTTGGGAGAACCAACTGCGATTGCACCCGGTTGAGCTGGGCGAGTGCCTTAGTGGAAAGCTAAAACTGACTATCATGATAAGGCGAGATAGTACATTGTTTGAGAGGTCTTTTGAGTCCCTAAAGACTTATGCCGCTTGACGAGGAACCGGCTGTGTCCGGCCCAGCGTGGATGGCGCCCGAACTCGGTCTTGAGAATACTAGGGGCTTCGCGAAATTTAAAATTATCGATTCTATGGCTAAGTGAGAGTGTTCAAGCATTATAAGTCCGGTTGCCTTGTTTGTTGTGTTGAGTGCCTCCTAGATGGACCCAAAAATGGGAACAAGAGTGCTCAAGTTTATCGAACACCCACACTTTCGTGGCATGGAAATTTGAAGCCGACGACTTGCCATCCCTCAGATTTTATAAAACGGCCGCACAGAAGGTAATATTTTAAATCAATAAGCGTTGCTTAGCGCATATGAACAAAGTTTTCAGCGCACAGGATAACACATTGTGAGTTTACTCAATAATTACATCTTTGGGGCACTCATCCGCAATCTTGCGGTCACCCTTCAGGACACTCTTATAGTACATTTCGGGCATACGATATTCCTTGCCCACCGGCGGCGCGTCCGTGATAAGCCTCTCAGCATCCAGCCTGCTCGATGCACCTTTGCGGGCAAGGGCCAGCAGGCACCTTCAATGCGGCGGGCGGCAGTGACTTCCACCCGAGGCACGCATCCACCAGCCGCGCCGCAGGCGATAGCTCCGGGCATGTCCTCTCGAGGCCACTGGCCGGACTATGAGGCCCTTCATGGCCTGCTCGGCTACCTTGTGGAGCTCGACCAGCTACTTGATGGTCGCTAGAGGCTGCCGGTGTCGGCCTCGACATCTTGAGACGAAGACCTTCTCTGTTGAGCTCCCTCCTCGGCCCGGTAGAATCTGGTGGCATCGAACACGCTCGAGGCAGATCTGCTAGCATACAGAGCTCGAATTCGGTAAGTAACGGGTAATTTACATTCACATGCTTGCTTTGCATGAAAAATGCCTTACCGCCGCTATCTTATTCACCGCCTCAATCTCTGGAGGGCCTTATGGGCCTCGGCCTTAGCAGTTGGCATTTCAAGAGCGAGGCAAGCTTGGACTCTCGAGTCTTGAGTCGCTCCAAACTCTCATGCTTTTCCATGAGAGCACGGAGCTCTTGCCGCACCTCCGCCACCGCCTCCTGCTTCTCTCGCTTCGCCCGTTCGCGGCCGCATTGCGTTCGACGCGGACCACCTCCTTGAGGTTGCCACCTCGTTAAGTGGCCCTGCGGTACCACGTTATCCTTGTTATTTCTATCGCAAGCAAAATCCTTTTACATAAGGTACAAACTTCAAAGTGGTGTTACTCACCTTCTTTGTCCTCGAGCTGCTTCTTGGCAGGCCGAGCTCTTGCTCGGACCGCTCGAGTCTGCTTCAAGCACTTGACCTCCATGATCGGTCGGCGAGGCGGTCGACAAGCGCAACTGCAAACCCATATTGACATAATTTTTAGCACTCCTGCGTATATCTTTTTAGATCCTCGATCCGGTTTTCTTTCCGAACACACGAACCGAGCATCGAGACTCTTGTCTATGTGGTATTACATTACATATTTTAGACTTCTTACCTCAAAGCCTGTTAGAAAGCTCTGCGCCTTCGGTCAGCCCGCTCTTGGCGGTGAGCGTTACGAATCGCCGCACTCATGATAGTGCGGTGTTCTTCCTCGATGGGCGCCGTTAAGCGCCTACAACAAGTTGTCCGGCGCCTCCGGTTGGGCCGAAGGCTGCGGCGTCACGGTCTTGCCCTTCTTATGAAGGGCCACTTGCGGACTCTGGAACCACTGCGGGTTCGGCATGGAGTCGGTGCAAAGTCGAGGAGAGCTGCCTTGCGGCACCTCCGGAGCCTCCTCTGATGGGTCCCCTCACGGGATCCCACCTCGTGAAATCAGCATCATGAGGGTGGAGGCGGTCGGAATGGAATCCACGTCCGGCCGGAGCCAAGGACCCCCTCGACAAGCGGGAAGATCATCATCGGCGGACTACGAGGCGGTGTGCGGCATTAGAAGGACACTCGTGACACAAAGAAATTATAAATCATTGGGAATCCGGATACTTACGATCTTGCGGAGGCTGGCCCTTGAGGGCCACTCTTAAATCGCCAGCGTTGGCGTTGGCGGAAGCTATCCGGAGGAAGGGTCCTTCCCTCTTGGACCCTTTGTCCTACCCCATTGGGGAAGCCTTCCTTTCCTCTCTCCCCTCAGGGAGAGAGTCCTCTCTCCTCCTCGTCTTGGGGAGAGTCCGCCTCGGAGCCATCGGACGATGAGTCCGATATCACTGGCGCGGGAATTTCTTGAGTTCCGTGGCCTTCTTCTTGGCCTTCTTCTCGGCACCACATTGAGTGCGGGACTAGCAACCCGTTAAGCAGGCGTCCGCTGGAGTCTTCGAGAAGGGGCAGACAATCTACTGTCCGGACTTCCTCTGCCGATCTGTCAAAGGCATTGGGAGTTTTAGATCCCATAGAATTAAACTATGAAAGAAAATAAGTGTCCCATAGAGGATAACAAAGCTTACCTCGCTGGTCGAGCGCTTAGTCTTTGAATCCATGATCTTCCGTCGCGGACCTGAGGCTTCTCCGTATGAACAGCACCCTCGGGCAACCGTATGTCGTGTTGAAGAGCCGCTCGAGGTCGGTGCTAAGCTGGATCGAACTCCCACAAATTAAAGGCCCGCTGTTGGCGGGGAGAATCCGTGAGACGAGCATGACCTAGATCACATTGACAAGCCTAAGCTTCTTGTTCACCAAGGTGCAGAGCAAGGGTGGAGTCTGTCGGCTCCTCCTAACTGCCCCATAGCAAGCCCTTCTCTTTCCGGAGGTGAGCTGCATGGGGATACCAGATCTGAACTCGGGGCGCTGCCCATTTAGGTCCACCTTGGCTCGGTGATGTAGAACCACCCGATTGCCATCCCTTGATGGACTGCACGAAGGCCCCCTCGAGCCAAGTGGCGTTGGGCATTTGCCGACCATGGTGCCTTCGCACTCCGCTTGGCGCCCTTCACCACCTTGACTTGACATTGAAGGTCTTGAGCCTGGCGAAGTGAGGCGGATCTGAGAGGAAGGCCTCACACCTGACGATACGCGCCGAGATGTTGAGGATGAAGTTGGCGCCGGATCGTGGAAATCAGGCTGTAGTAGTACATGAGCCCCGGACGAAGGGATGAAGTGGGAAGCCCAGTCCGCGGAGGAAGTGGGAAGGAATACAACCCTCTCATGGGGGCTGGGGGTGGGGATGAGTTGCCCTCGTCGGGCGGCCGGTGTTGCGATGTCATTTGGAAGGTATCGGCGCCACGCAGCTTTCGATGTGCTCCTCCGTTACGGAGAAGGCCAACACTTGCCTCCGCTCCGGACATGGTGGAGAAGGTCGAGACGAGATGTGCGGACTTGGTGCTGGAGCTTGAGTCTTGTGGGGATGGATAAGCAAAGGAGGAAGAAGGCGTGGGTAAAAAGGTGGATCCTTATCCCTTATATATAGGCGGACGAAGACTATCGTCCCCCGGCCTGGTAAAACTCGCTTATCTCCCAAGCGCCACCATCAATGGCGTGGTTGGGTTACTGCGCCCGTATTGATGGGAATCCCGAATAAGGGAACACGATCTACTGCCCGACAAGGCGTGCCAAAAAACGCTAAGCTTGAGGTGGTATAATAAGCGATTCAAGTAAAGGCTTGGTGGTGGTATGGCGTCATGCCACAAATCGTCGGTGATTGAACTTGTGTACATATTATTCTCTCTACGGTGGAATGTGGAATTTATTTTGCGAGCGGACACTATCTGGTGTTCATAATCTTCTATGAATTAGTCGGAGGAACCCGCCTTGCAATGCCGAACAATATCTTGCGCCCGGACTCATCGTCATTGAAGCCTGGTTCGAGGGCTCTTGAGGAGTCTGGACTAGGGGTGTCCGGACAGCGGACTATCATCGTCGGCCGGACTCCAAGACCATGAAGATACAAGATTGAAGACTTCGTCCGATGTCCGGATGGGACTTTCCTTGGCGTGGAAGGCAAGCTTGGCGATCGGATATGTAGATCTCCTACCATTGTAACCGATTACGTGTAACCCTAGCCCTCTCCGGTGTCTATATAAACCGGAGGGTTTTTAATCCGTGGGACACACAGCCATTACAACAATCATACCATAGGTTAGCTTCTAGGGTTTAGCCTCCTTGATCTCGTGGTAGATCCACTCTTGTACTACCCATATCATCAATATCAATCAGCGGGGTAAGGTTTTACCTCCATTGAGAGGGCGAACACAGGTAAAACATCGTGTCCCTTGTCTCCTGTTACCATCCGCCTAAGCGCACTGATTCGGGACCCCCACCCGAGATCCGCGGTTTTGACACCGGCAGATAGATCTTCACTTTCGACCAAAAACATAGCTTGATCTTGATTTGTCTCCCCAAGTCTCCATCGACCTCGGATTGAGGCGAGTTATATATGAAAAATCGATCGGCTCGGCGAGCCGAAACTTTCTCGTGTTGAAGTTTTCCGTTTCAAGGACTTCTTAAAGGCGGAATTGCTCATGCGACCCATCGAGACGAGGCGTCGGTACTTAGCGCCATATTTCCATTCGGTTTCGGCCTGTAGTGTATTGCCTCTAACTTTTGCATATGAACTCGGATTGAGATGATTTATATATCAAAATCGATTGCCTCGGCGAGAGGAAGACAATTCCTTTAGAATACTCCTTCATCCGAGTCGTCTTGAAGGCATGATCGGCGAAAACCACTCGGAATGTTGAATTTTGTCACTCGGTACAACCCGGCCACCGAGATAAGGTCGAATGGCGATAAATTAAACATCAAAGTTATTCCACTCGGCGACCTGAAACTTTGCATGCTGAAAACTCTTTCACTTGAGGCCATCTTACTTGCCTTTTGTACCTTGCCAAAATCCGATGTCAGCAGATCGCGGTTTGACACGACATTGGTGCTTTCATTGAGAGTTCTTACGTATGCGTCGCTGCAAGGCTCTATGGCTCCATCATTCAACAACAACGCGGTGTAGGGTGAGACTTTTCTCCGGGAAAGATCTTCGTATCGGACCGCTTTTTCTGGGCGATTAAGCAGCCATCTGGAGCGGATCGGCAGACTCGCCCCTGGCCATCAGTCGAGGTTGGAAACTTGAACTACGGTGATATCCGCGAATCGATCTTTGGCGGATTCAGGCCTCACCAAGCGCCGAACAGTCACGATCGCGTAAGCTTAGACCTCTTTGTCGGACCATACTCAAGATATCTCGCTGCGGGATCTCCAAACCTAAATCCGGGGCGAATTGCATCGTCCAGGGGCAGTGGATGGTCCCGCCCGGAGCCGCACACCCATCGGCGGTAGAACCGAACACAAACTTCACCCCGAGGAAGGCTGTCTCCGGACCCCGGACTTGTGTCCGGCTGTGGGTTCAGACCCGCGCCCCGGCCCGCCGATTCTGGTTGGGCTCCGGTAATGGAATTCACCGCTGCGGATATCTTCCAGCACTCGCCCCTCGGCGACATGCTAAATTCATTAAGGTCTCTCTCTTTGTCAGGAAATGCTTGGCCGTACTATGTCCGGCATGAGGGAAGAAGGCGACGTAGAAATTCGTTCCCCACCCACCAGCCACTTCATAGCCACCGTCGATGACGTAACGGACATACTTGACTTGACTCGATGACACTAACGATCTGAGGCGTCGGCGCGAGGGGCGATTACGAACCGCGCCGCCCGAGGCGCGGGTATCATCTCATCACATGATATATACATGGTAGAACCGCCTAAGGAGGATGATGGCGACAAAGCGAAGGATAAAACTCCGGACAAAAGCCAAAGCGGCGGTAGCGGGCGCGCTCTAAGTCCAGCCATAGTAAAAACAGCGATAACAGCGCTAGAAAGATCGACACCAGTCAACTCCAAAGCAACAAGCGACCATATGGACCCAGCAATGGGCGGATGAGCCGAGTCACGCCGAACACAGCCGGGCGGGCCTTTGATCCGCGGTGATCCAGGGCGAACTCATCAACCTATCCGGGAGAGGAGCATAGTCCGGATGACGATGCATTCATCATCCGGAAAAGCGTTGGAGCGAGATAACCTCCACGAAGGCTTATGGCCCTGCGAGAAGTCTAAAGATCACGAAGCAAAGGCTTAAGGCCATGCGAGTAGCAGCTCAAGCGGATGGAATAAAGTACTGAACACGAAGAAAAATACAGCGGCGATAGCCACACAAAGAGCTATCCAAAGTGCAAGCTCTTCTGAAGTCGATGATGAGGCCATTCCACGAAGAACAATACAGCGATGGGCGGACCAGCCGCCGTAACCACAATATAGAAGGTACTAATGCGCTACGATTTATGTGAGCTCACGGACAAAAAGGCGGCGTGACCAGGTCCATCTATGGATCGAGAGGACATGCTCGGTGCAGGATTATAGTCGCCAAAAGCGATCGGACTTGCTCGAGTACCCGATTCGGAATCAGCACTAGACACAACAACGATCGACGGCCGCCACAACATGTCCGGTCTGAGAGGGGCGCTCACCCCTATGCTTCAACGAAGTCTTGGACCACGAATTTCCACAGGGTTTCAAACCCGTGAACATAGATGCATATGGCCGGAATAGCGGACCCGGAGTGCGGATTGAGATTTATCCTTCACATCCACATGGCTCGTGGGGGCGACCTCCATGCCATCAAATACCTTCCCCTCAAGTTGAAGGGACCAGCTCGGCCTTTGGTTGAAAAGTCTCCCCAAAAACTCAATCACGAAGTTGGGAGGAACTCGAGGATGCTTTGAGGGCCAATTTTGAGGAACCTATGTCCGACCTCCGGATCTTGATGATTTAAGTCACATAATACAACAGCCGGAGAGTCCGCCCATAAGCTTTGGAATAGATTCCTCACTAAGAAGAATCAAATCGTTGATTGTCCGGATGCGAAGCCCTAGCGGCCTTCAAGCACGATATCCGGGATGAGTGGCTCGCCGGACACCTCGGCCAAGAAAAGCGAGGACAATGGCAGCCTTAACAAGCCTTATGACCCGCTTTGCGTGGGTGAAGACAGCTGGTTGGCCCATAGAGGCACCAGCGACCGAACACATTCGAAATCGAGGGATGGCAGCGGGGAAGCCGCGGTGCAATAAAACAAGCGTCTAAACAAGGAAGAAAGTTCAGACAACACAATGGTCGACATCGGATTCGAGGGCTCTCGACCCGATCGACAAAAGCCATTTAAAAGCAGCAAGAGGACCGTCCAGCTGAACAAAGTCCTAGAAAAGTGACAAATTCATGGCACCCAGAAAAACCTGCGAACCACACTCACGAGAGAATCTGGGTCCTTAAGCGGCGGCAAGTTAAATGCGAACACAAGGAAGGAAACACCAAGTGAAGGCGGATGAGCCTGCTTGACCGAACAACGGGGGCAGAAAAAATTCCCACGGTAAAAATAGTAAACATGATCCACCGGCTCCACATACCCAAGAGAAGGCGCCAAGCAGCGGCTCAGAGCATACGCTATAGAGCCCGTTGATCGTCCATTTGCATCATGCTTTTATATCAATATTTATTGCATTATGGGCTGTTATTACATTATATCTCAATACTTATGGCTATTCTCTCTTATTTTACAAGGTTTACCATGAAGAGAATAACGGCAGCTGGAATTCAGGTGGAAAAGAACAAGCGTTGAAACCTATTACGCCTTTGCTCCAAAAGTCTGAAACTCCACAAAACAACTTTTTGATTTCATAAAATTTATGAGCAAAAGAAATAGGCCAGAGGCCCACACACATCCAGGAGATAGAGGCGTGCCCCCTATGAAAGCGCCCCTATCTCCTGGGCCCCCTGGTGGGCCTCGGCGTCCATCTTCTGCTATATCATCACTTTTACCCTGGAAAAAATCGGGAGCAAGCTTACGGGACAAAACTCCCCGCCACAAAGGCGGAACCACTCAGCGGAATCAATCTAGGGCTCTGGCGGAGCTGTTACTGCAGGGACACTTCCCTCGGGAGGAAATCATCACCAACGTCATCACCTGCTTGATCCTCTCATCGGGAGGGTCAATCTCCATCAACATCTTCACCAGCACCATCTCCTTTCAAAACCCTAGTTCATCTCTTGTATCAATCTTGTATCAAAACAACAAATTGGTACTGTGGGTTGCTAGTAGTGTTGATTACTCCTTGTAGTTGATGCTATTTGGTTTACTTGGTGGAAGATCATATGTTGAGATCCTTTATGCATATTATTACTCCTCGACTATGAACATGAATATGCCGTGAGTAGTTATGTTTGTTCTGAGGACAAGGGTGAAGTCTTGCTATTAGTAGTCATGTGAATTTGGTATTAGTTTGATATTTTGAATATGCTTTGTGAGTAATTACAGTTGTTCACGAGGACAAGGGAGCTCCTTTATCATTATTAGAATTTGTCGAGCTTATCCTTTGCTACATAAAGGATTGGGCCACCTTGCTGCACTTTATTTACTTTATTTACTATTTAGTCGTTACCATTTATCTTATCACAAAACTATGTATCACCTACAATTTCAGTGCTTGCGAGATAAAACCTTACTGAAGACCACTTATCATTTCCTTCTACTCCTCGTTGGGTTCAACACTCTTACTTATCGAAAGGACTATGATAGATCCCCTACACTTGTGGGTCATCAAGACTCTTTTAAAAGCTATTTGTTGCGGTGTAAGCGCTTTTGGTGAGTGGAACTTGGTAAGGAACATTTATATAAGCGTGCGAGAATTTACTGTTACTTGTCTCTATGATAACTAATCCTTTGATGGGCTTGTTTGGAGTATCTTCACCCCAACCGGAGAAGAGCAAGAGTTTCTCCTAAACCTACTGAACTTCATGAAAATATTCACTTTGAGATTCCTTGGGTATGATAGAAAAACTGCTAGCTAATCCATTTTTGGGGAGATGGAACATTGCATCCCGATTTACACCTTATCTTTGTGGATGAAGTTTGTGGATTATTTGTCACACCCTGCATTTTGTAACATTTCATTTTTATTAATAAAGCATGAAACTTTGGACCAACAAAAACTTTTGCATTATTTGGCTTTTATTTGGAGTTGGTTTTCTCTCGTGTTTCCTTTCAAGTGCTTCTTGAAGTCAACTACTCTACCCTCTATACTTCATCTCCCTACCCCAAGCTTGACCAATGACCATGCCATGTGAATAGTGCTATATGGGATTTTTCTACAAAAATAATTTGGCGAGAAAGTATTTTCTAAAATTAGTTTTCCAAAACCCTGGATTGAGGTTTGCCTTTGCAAGTACTTGATTAAGGGCAGTAAAATCTTTTCAAAAATATATTTGACTCCTATTAGATATAGGATGCCCGGGAACCACAAAAGTATAATTTTAAAAGTTCTTGTTCTATTTTATTTAAAGGCTTTTTCTTAAGGCCAGAAATGGTCTTTAATAGGAAATAATTATTTTCTGTTTCAAAATATTTGACAAAATTTAGAAAGCTCATAGGACATATATTGTCCATATATAAGAGTTTCAACACATGGTCATGTTCAAAATATTGGTCAAATCCTCTAAAACCCTTTACGGATATTTCAAGCTTTTGAAATATTTACAAAAAAATATTCTCCAAAAATTCCAGGAAAATTCTATCATGTCACATATGACATATCTGTTGATCTTGCCAAGTCTCATGATTTGGAGAACAAGATAACACCATCAAAACCCCTCAAAACCATTTCTGTCCAATCTAAGGTTTGATCAACTTTACATTGCCAAGTATGTCCAAATGTGCTCAAACTTGGTGGACATGCTTCATTGGTCTAATGATGCAACTGGACCAAATGGCACAGGTTGGAGGAGAAATCTTGGTCAAAGTGCCTCAAAACCCTCTCGACCAAAATCAAGTTTGAACCACTTTGCACTACCAACTTTTCTCCAAGACCCCAACTTTGGTGAGCCGATCATGTGACCAAATAAGGCTACCACACCAAGTGGCACATCAAGGAGAAATGATTTAGTCCACTGGATCTACAAACCCATTTCTGCCCATTTCTAGGGTTTGCAAAAGTTGCATTGGCAACTTTGTCCAAATGAGCTCAAAATGGGTGGAAGGCCCTAAATATGTGTCATTTCACCTTGGAGTATCTTGGCCAGTAAGGATCATTAAGCAACCAAAACTCCATCAAACACCTTACGGCAAAATACTAAAAGGCCTCTTTTGCCACTTTCACTAATCTCCTTGAGTTAATCTCTTTGCCACAACCCTCCTCACTTCCCTCTGTCACCTAGACACTTTTCTACAGAAGAAACAATGTGGAGGAAGGGGAATCAAGTTGTCCTCTCTGGACAACATCTTCTCTCTCTCTCGGCTTCTCTCTCTCCCTTACGCACCCAGGGCATCCCGGGCCTTTCTCTGGACTTGTCCCTTGCCACTGTTGCTTCCAGGCCTTAAAAGGGCAGGCGCTTGTGCAAACCCGCGGATGCCGGCCAAAATCGCGCTCTGGGCGCTGCCAGCGCCGACCGTTGGCCCCACGCCATCCGACCGCCGTGCCTTCCCATCCAGCATGGTGATGTGCCTCGGCGTCTGCTACGCGCGTGCCGCCCCTCTGTCTCCCCTCTCTCTCCCCTCCTGCAGCGCGTGCCCAGCCGCCCAGCTCGGCCAATGGCTGGCCTCACTGCAGCGACGCCCGGAGCCTCCCTCGCTCTCTCCTTCTCCTGGCGCCCTCTCCACTCCCACAGCGCGTGGACAGCTCAAGCTCTCTCCAAGCGGCTCCCAGGCAGATCCAGGTGCCCGTGAAGCCACGCCCACGGTGAACAGCGGCCAGCCTATTTAAGGCACTCGAGCCCTCCTCTTCCTTCCTGTCGCTCTCCCACCTCAATCCACCCTGGATCCACCCCTTCGCTCAGGCTGCCCGAGCTCGAGATCGAGCTCGAGCTCCGCCGCCTCGGGTCCCGTCGTCTGCAGTCTGAGACCTCCTCCGCCCGTTTCTCCCTCGATTGGCCTCCCCTCACCTCACTTGATGCCTTCCCTCTCTTTCCCCCTCATTTTGCAGTTGGGAATGGCGGGGCCACCGGCACAAGCGCCTCGCGGCGGGACCTCGCCATGGCCGCGAGCCACCCGGCGACCATCTCCACCACCCTTTGGATCGCGACTCCCTCCTGAATCAGCGGTAGTCTCCGCTCCACTTCCCGTGCCTGTCGCCGCCCGTGGCTTCGCTGTCGCCTCGGCGGAGGTGAGCAGCGGCCGCCGTGGGGCGGCCGGTCGACCTCGCATACAGCGGGTGGGATCCACCGTCGGGTTTAAAGCGTCTTGTCTTGCCTCCCAGACCAAATCGGGCGGCGTATTCGGCCTTCGCCTTCGGCGTGGCGGCGCGTGGGCTGGGGTTTCCCCACAGGCCTCTTGCTGCTTGTGGCCTCTCGGCCCGATGTACGGCGCCGTTCCCTTTTCTTTTCGTGAAACTTCCAAAAATTCCACAGGCGAATAATAGTCCAAATGCATTGATTCCAATTTCTAAATTCCTAGAATATTGCAATCTATTTAATGGTGCAACTTTCACTCAGATCCAATCACCTTTCCTTTTACTGTAAATATTTAAATGTGGTTTTGACATTTAAATGAGCCTTTGAAAATCAAAACTCCTATTTTGCTGCTCGGAACCAAAACCAAAAGTTGCCCCTTCCTAGCTTTCCTCCTAGTATTTTACAAAATTAAGTTGACATTTTTGAGCACTTTGACTTTTCTGTTTTATTATTGCCTTATTTTTCCGTTGTTTTCTTGCAGCGTTAGATCCCATATTTGTGAGGTAGGCGAGGAAGAAGGAGGAGCGATCTTGGGAAGACTTTGAAGACCAAGCCAACCAAGGCAAGCAGCCCTTTGACCATGACTATGATGCCCCTTTTATATGCATGTCATTTTAGCTCTTTATCGATGATGCATCGGAATCATGGCGAGAGGTGAACCACATGGGTGGTTGCCACGATTACAATTCCTCGTTGGTACTTGCATTTGTGCATGGCCCTACCTTCTTATGAGGTTATGCGGTGGGAGTAGCTAGGATGCAAATGTAGGTGCTACATAAATGGGATGGGTTTGTGCATGATGAGGAGGCAAAGTGATTTCAAGGTATTTTGAAAACCCCATCGGGTGCCACTTATGCCGAGGAGATGATGAGATGGGTGACCACTTGATGGCGAAGTGGTGTGCCAAGTGAAAAAGGGTGTGTGGTTTCAAAGCGGATTGGTGGAGTTGCGACCGTTACTCCAACCTTACATGCGCGACCACTCTACCCTTATATGGGAAAGGGCATTATTGAGTACCTAGACCGATACTAGCTTGGAGCCCGCATTACTAGTGGAGGGGAGAGTTGGTGCTCTCTCTTGGGGCGGGGAGTCGTGCGGTGGGTGACCATGACCATCTTTATGGGGCACCGGACACACCGTTGGTACCCGTGCGGTGGTATGTGATGGAAATGGGAGCAAGGCTCCATGAAAAGGTTGTTGAAATATTGAGCACGGGGGTTACTGCCAATCAGTGGACTCCTTGTTAGTGTCGTCTAGGGAAAGGTAGTGATCGGTGCTTACCGGGTACTTGAGGTACATGCGGGTGCGTGGTTTGACGGAAGTTCCCGGATCTAGTGGGTAAAGTGTGCAACCTCTGCGAGTGTAAAACTATTGAATAGCCGTGTCCACGGTCATGGACGATTAGGTAACCGCTCTTGGGCTCGTCCACTTGTTTACAAATCCGGTGTGTGTGAGATGATGGTGTTGTCATGGATCAGGTCGAGGACTTGACACGATTGAGATGGGTTGGTGCCCACTCGTTTATGATAAATGGGTTGGTGCCCATTCTATTTATGTTGATATCTGTGACCAGTTCTTACAGTTCTTGGAATTCTCTTGATGCATGCTTTATAGGATGTTGAACATGTCTGCACTCAAAACTAGCTTTATGCAAAACTTTACCTATGTCATGCATTACCGTACCTTGAACCAAATCATGGGTTGCTTGCGAGTACATTCAAAGTACTCATTGGCTTGCCTTGGTTATTTAATTGACCGGGCATGGAAGAACCGGAGTTGAAGAAGAATTCTTTGGAGCGATCATGCGAACTAGGGCGTTTCCGGTCGAGAATGCTGTAGGGTTAAGGCAGATGGCATGGGTTCTACTTATCGATGATGATTTCGCTGCTATGTTTCATTTGATGTTCAGCCCTTAAGGCTTTATCGATGTAAGACTTGACCAGGATGGTCACTATTTGTGTAAGGCGGTATGTATGGATGTAAGACTCTTGTATTCAGCTTACGTGTGTTGATGAGCATTGATCTCTGGGATCCTTTGTACCGTGCATTCGATGATCACGACTTGCAAGTCGGGGTCCCCACCGAGCTGGTACGAGCCATCTGCTTGTGGAAGCCTTAGTTAGCATGGACGTTAGTTAGGCGAGACTATCCCTAGATTACCCATATACCTATGTTTTATGTTAGCATCCCAAACACAGGTCACATTCCTTTATTGACCCTTCCTTCCACTTTTGTAGATGGCGCCGTGCAGGGACTTCGACCCTTTGGGTTCCCGTGCTTCTTGAGGATAGCCTCGGGAAGTGTCGAGTTCACTCGAGTCCCCACCTTCTCCTACCACGAGCACTTTGGGTCGACAGCCAGAAGGAGTATCACGTGGAGGTAGTCGTGAGGCGAATGGCGCCCAGAAGCAGCTGGTTCTTTGAGGACCCGGATGGCGACCTTGCTTCTCGCCGTGGAGCTGCTGCCCTCAAAACCTTGACTTCGCCTCCGGGATCTCTGCCGAGAGATGGCAAGAGAGCCAGACCACTCGTTACCTGCCTCGTAAGGAAGGTGGCAGCGAGGCAGCGCACAGCACCACCCTTGGGCGAGGACTTCCTCTCGCTTCGAGACCTACTTCAGCTTGTGTGCGGATGCAGCCTGCACACCAGCCTCGGAGTCGGCGGGCTTCGGAGGAACTCCGCGAGACCAAGGAGCTCCTCCATAGTTCAGACGAAGGCGGACAGGATCAAGAAGGATGGAGCACCTACTGACAGCCAGCGGTAGCTTACTGAGGCGGACTGACCCACAGTCGCAGCTGCCGAAGAGCACCTCAGCCACGCCGTATGGCGGCAAAGATACCATAACCTCTTCAAGCGCCACCAGACAAAGCAGCGCCGTGTTCAGCTCCTTCACTCCTCCACTTCCTCGGCGATGAGGAGACCGAGGGCAGATGATGATGAGGAGGAAGACCCGAAGGAGCAGAATACCCGACCGAGCATTCCACCACTTAGACTCCGTTCGGGACTAGGATAGGCTAGCTCGTAGCCTATGGTAGGATAGGTCGTGTACCCCTTTTTGATCGAGTCCTTGTAATGGTTCTTATGAAACCATGTTATGTTGTGTTTGCTTTCAACTTGCTTTGATGAAGTCGTACTTTCCTTGGGAACTTGTGCGACTACATTCCCCATTTAGTTTAATGCATGAGTTTGGCCCTTGGCCTTTGTTTTATAAATTGTGTCATACCACCCCTTACTAGGCATTCCATCTCTCTGCTTTCCCTCATTGTTGTTCCCTATCATGAGACCTTGACCACTCCAACAGGATGCTGTTGTAACACGTCTTGGTACCTCTACCCAGCCGCAAGAAGCGGAGGTTCTGCTGAGGCGGAGCCAGCCGGACCAAGCCCAGGGCAGACTCCACCACCACCACCTCCTCCAAGCATGGATATGGCTCAGCTTCTCCAAGCCTTTGAGAGGCGCCAAGCCAACACTTGCAGCCCTCAGGATGATTGCTCGGTACATCGACCGACCGGCCCGTGAGAACACGACCATGGGCGTTCCCTGCTGGTGGAGTTCAAGAAGCATGCACCACCCACTTTCATCGAGTGCTGAACCCCACGGATGCAGACGGCATTGAGTCCGCACCATTGAGGATCTGCTGGCACTAGTCGGATGCTGCGAGGACCGTGACAAAGTGGCGTATCTTGTTGTCTCGGGGGTACCGAGCTTGGTGGGATGGATTCAAGGCTATGCATGTTGAGCAAGATATCACTTGGAACACTTTCAAGGCGAATTCATAAGGCCCACATCATACGGACTCATGGCCATCAAGAAGCGTGAGTTCCGAGCCTTTGAAGCAAGGTAGTAGCCTTGTCAAGGAGTACATGCGAAGTTGATGTCCTCTCAAGGTATGCCCCGAGGATGTAAACCGCGATCTGCTTAGCGGGAGTGCTTCATGGAAGGCCTTAACCGGACTCTGCGATACTAAGCTTGTTGTGTGTGACTGCCCGACCTTTCTGATCTGGTGAACAAAGGCGCTCATGCTTGAGGACAAGCGGCGTGCCTTGGATGACACTAAATAAGCGCAAGATGATCGGCAAAGGAAGCTCCGACAACGAAGCCTCGTCCGTGGCAGCCAGCCGGTCAAGCCAACCTATCGGCAGCCTAGAGCTCCTGCACCTCGCACCAACTATCCACCTCAGCGGTAGTATGCCAACCCGAGCCAGCTTACAACAACCCCAATAACAATCTTTGGCAAGGCGTCGTCCCCAATCAAGTCACTTGTTTGGATGTGGACAGCGGGGCATTACTCCAAGAATTGCCCCAACAAGAACTGCCGGCGCCCCAATCTTGAGAACCGAGGACAAGGCCGTGGTATGCCAGGAACCAAGCTCCCATAACACCCAACAATGGCGAGGTCGTGTGAATCATGTCACCATGGAAGAAGCCCGGAAGACCGGACGTCGTCTTTGGGTGCGTTCCTTATCAATTCAGCACCCATAACTGTTTTGTTTGATTACGGAGCCACGCATTCTTTTGTCACCCAAAGTTTTGCATTAAAAGTGGCATGACCCTACACCTGAACAACCCTATGGTGGTACAAACCCCGGGCGAGATGAGAGCCAAGATAGGATGTAAAGGAGTCGGGATTACCATTAGCGGGTAGACTTCCTAGCAGACCTTATCATCCTAAAATCACAAAGGCTTGGATGTGATCTTGGGAATGAATTGGCTCAGCAAGCACCAAGGCTTGATTGATTGCGCCAACGGACGGTCACTATGACCAATGACCAGAGTCGAAGTCAAATTTGCCTCCAACCCTCTTACTGCTCAAGCCAACCAAGTCAAGCTGTCTGTTGAAGTTGGATTGGAACAAGTGCCGATAGTATCACGAGTACCCGATGTTTTCTGACGAGCTACAGGAATGCCTCTGATCGGGACATTGAGTTCATCATCGAGCTCATACCGGAGCAGGACCCATCTATAAAGCCTTATAGGATGGGATCGGAGGAGTTAGCGAGAATTGAAGAAGCGGTTGGAAGAAGCGGTTGAGGAAGGATTTATCCGCCCTAGTGCCTCCCCTTAGGGATCGCTTTGATTACATTTGTGGCAAGAAGGGCGGTACCATCCGCTTATGCATTGACTACCGCTCCTCAATGAGGTTACAATCAAGAACAAGTACCCACTTCCCAAGATTGAAGATCTGTTTGATCAACTCAATGGGGCCAAGGTGTTCTCCAAGATCGACCTCGGATCTGGGTACTACCAGTGAAGATCAGACCCCAAGATATTCGAAGGCGGCATTACGTAACGAGATATGGCCTGTATGAATGCACGGTCATGTCCTTTGGATTGACCAATGCCCGACTTACTTCATGTATCTCATGAATAAGGTCTTCATGGAATACTTGGACAAGTTAGTCGTTGTCTTCATTGATGACATTCTTGTCTTCTCGAAGTCGAAGAAAACCGCGAGCAACACTTGAGGATGGTCCTAGACAAGCTTGAGAGCACCAAGCTGTATGCCAAGTTCAGCAAGTGTGAATTCGGCTGCGTGAAGTTGGATTCTGGGTCATGTTCTAACCGAAGAAGGATTGTCGATCGACCACCTAAGATTGAAGCCGTGGTGAATGGCAATCCCGAGCAATGTGAAGGAAGTCGAAGCTTCCTCGGACTCGCGGGATACTACCGCAAGTTCGTTGAAGGATTCTCAAGCATTGCCCGACCCATGACTCAGCTCTTGAAGAAGGACAAAAAGTTGAATGG
This sequence comes from Aegilops speltoides, assembly GCA_021437245.1. Lineage (NCBI taxonomy): Eukaryota > Viridiplantae > Streptophyta > Magnoliopsida > Poales > Poaceae > Aegilops > Aegilops speltoides. The sequence continues at coordinate 22,256 of JAHHZJ010001286.1, forward strand.
ACACGAAGTCGCGAAGAGCTTCGGGGAGCTGAAGAAGAGGCTAACCACCGCTCGATTCTGCCACACGGATATACACAAGGAGTTTGTGATATCTTGTGATCGTCAAGAATCGGATGGGAGGTGTTACGATGCAAAGAAAGCGAGTCGTGGCCTACCTTTCAAGGCAACTCGACCTCACGAGAGAGAACTCGCTACTCATGACCTTGAGCTAGCAGCGATGGTTCATGCCACGAAAACTTGGCGACATTACCTTTTGGAAGCGATGTGAGAGATATACGGATCACAAAAGTCTGAAGTATATTTTCACTCAAAGGGAATTGAACATGAGGCAGAGAAGATGGCTGGAGTTGATAAAGATTATGACCTCGGTGTTCAATACCACCTAGAAGGCCAATGTGGTAGCAGATGCATTGGCGAGGAAGGCTTGCTCCTTGAATGCTATGCTAAAGCACAAGCCGCCTTGTGTGAAGACCTCGAAAGCTTGAGTTGGGCTGGTTGCACCAGTTCTTGGCCAACCTCGAAGTTAAGCCTACCTTGATGGATGATATCAAGAATGCTCGGAAGGGGCATGAGAGTATTGAAGGCATCAAGAGGAAGATCAAAGCGAGCAAAGCCTCGGGATTTCACGAGAGGATGAGGAAGGAATTGTGTGGTTTGGGAATCGCCTCTGCGTACCCAACAAGGTTGAGCTCAAGAACCTGATCTTGCAAAGCTCATGACAGCCCATATTCCATCCACCACAGAGGCACCAAGATGTATCAAGACACAGAAGGAAGATTTTGGTGTACAGGATGAAAAGGAGATCGCCACCTCGTTGCAAAATGTGGCGTATGCGGAGGTCAAAGCTGAACATCGGCGACCTCTGGATTACTCCAACCACTCAAGGTTCAGAGTGGAAATGGGATAAAGTCGGAATGGATTTCATCCTTTGGACTACCTAGGTCAAACAAGGGACATGACTCCATGGGTCATAGTTGACCATTTGACCAAGGTGGCCCACTTCATTCTGTCAAGACAACCTACAAGGGAACGATTAGCGATCTCTACATCAACCGAGTCGTGAGCCTTCATGGTGTTCCCAAGGAGATTGTGTCGGATCGAGGAACCCAGTTCACCTCAAGGTTTTGGAAGAAATTCGAGGAGGCCATGGGGACCAAGTTGTCCTTGACACCGCTTTCCACCCTGAGGCCGGAGGTCGGACCAGCAGTGAATCGAGATACTCGAAGATATGCTCGAGAGCCTGTGTCTTAGCTTATGGAGCTAAGTGGGAAGATTGCCTCCCTTTCGCCGAGTTCTCTTACAACAGATTATCGGGCCAGCCTCGGATGGCACCATTTGAAGTGTTATCTGGCGGAAGTGTCGTACACCTCTCAACTGGTCGGAGGCGGGAGGACTTGTCTTTGGGCCGATATCCCGTGAAGCGAAGAAGAGCAAGTCCAGCTTGTCAAGGCGTCTGAAGTCTGCCAAGTCAAAGCGGAAGAGCTATCTTGACTCACGTCGCGAGACATAAACTTCGAGTTGGAGACCATGTCTATCTCCGGGTCACCCCTCTCAAAGGAGCCCAGCTTTCATGTCAAGGAAAGCTTCCTTGAGAATACATTGGCCCCTTCAAGATCATGGCGGCGAGAGAAGTGGCTTACCGGTTGGAACTTCCACGAACTTTCGATGTGCTAGCGTGTTCCGTGTCACAACTCGGAAGTGTCTCCAAGTTCGAGCAAGCCCGACCTCTACAAAGGCGTCAATCACCAAGCCATTGATCTTCAACCTGATTTGACGTATCGTGAGCGGCCCATCTGCATTCGGATGAGGTGAGCGACACACTCAAACCGCACCATCAAGTACTTCAAAGTCCAATGGAGCAATCACGAAGCGAAGCAACTTGGGGCGTGAAGACTACCTTAGATCCAAATTTCCGTACCTCTTTCAAGCCTAGTTTAGGAATCTCGGGGCCGAGATTCTTGTAAAGGTATGAGTCACATCACACCTGCATTTTGTAACATTTCATTTTTATTAATAAAGCATGAAAATTTGGACCACAAAAACTTTTGCATTATTTGGCTTTTATTTGGAGTTGGTTTTCTCTCTGTGTTTCCTTTCAAGTGCTTCTTGAAGTCAACTACTCTACCCTCTATACTTCATCTCCCTACCCCAAGCTTGACCAATGACCATGCCATGTGAATAGTGCTATATGGGATTTTTCTACAAAAATAATTTGGCGAAAGTATTTTCTAAAATTAGTTTCCAAAAACCCTGGATTGAGGTTTGCCTTGCAAGTACTTGATTAAGGGCAGTAAAATCTTTTCAAAATATATTTGACTCCTATTAGATATAGGATGCCGGGAACCACAAAAGTATAATTTTAAAAGTTCTTGTTCTATTTTATTTAAAGGCTTTTCTTAAGGCCAGAAATGGTCTTTAATAGGAAATAATTATTTTCTGTTTCAAAATATTTGACAAAATTTAGAAAGCTCATAGGACATATATTGTCCATATATAAAGTTTCAACACATGGTCATGTTCAAAATATTGGTCAAATCCCTCTAAAACCCTTTACGGATATTTCAAGCTTTTGAAATATTTACAAAGAAATATTCTCCAAAAATTCCAGGAAAATTCTATCATGTCACATATGACATATCTGTTGATCTTGCCAAGTCTCATGATTTGGAGAACAAGATAACACCATCAAAACCCTCAAAACCATTTCTGTCCAATCTAAGGTTTGATCAACTTTACATTGCCAAGTATGTCCAAATGTGCTCAAACTTGGTGGACATGCTTCATGGTCTAATGATGCAACTGGACCAAATGGCACAGGTTGGAGAGGAAATCTTGGTCAAAGTGCCTCAAAACCCTCTCGACCAAAATCAAGTTTGAACCACTTTGCACTACCAACTTTTCTCCAAGACCCCAACTTTGGTGAGCTGATCATGTGACCAAATAAGGCTACCACACCAAGTGGCACATCAGGAGAAATGATTTAGTCCATTGGATCTACACAAACCCATTTCTGCCCATTTCTAGGGTTTGCAAAAGTTGCATTGGCAACTTTGTCCAAATGAGCTCAAAATGGGTGGAAGGCCCTAAATATATGTCATTTCACCTTGGAGTATCTTGGCCAGTGAGGATCATTAAGCAACAAAACTCCATCAAACACCTTACGGCAAAATACTAAAAGGCCTCTTTTGCCACTTTCACTAATCTCCTTGAGTTAATCTCTTTGCCACAACCCCTCCTCACTTCCCTCATCACCTAGACACTTTTCTACCGAAGAAACAATGTGGAGGAAGGGGAATCAAGTTGTCCTCTCTGGACAACATCTTCTCTCCTCTCTCCCAGCTTCTCTCTCTCCATACGCACCCAGGGCATCCCAGGCCTTTCTCTGGACTTGTCCCCCTGCTGCC